>VDFB02224063.1:0-10786 GCA_007258455.2 Sequoia sempervirens
GAAAAACATAATTTTGGCCATGCTACCCCTACATATTTTGGAAACTAATTGATTTTTTTTTTAAAAAAAATTTTTGTAGAATGGAGTTTAGTTTCTAAAAATGTAATTTATTTGAAATTTCGATGAATGGTTAATTTATAATGAAAAAAAAACCAAACACTATTTTTTGCCAAAAAAGAGACATACAAACAAAAAAAATTATGGATGAAAGGCTTAATATTGTTAGTGTGAACCTAGATCCTAATACCTGCAAGAACACAACAAATGAACACATTAATAAGATCAAATGCAAGTTAGAATAGAGGTTCCCCATAAAATCCATTTAACCATATTCAAAATAGAAATAAAATAAGAACACAATGAAAAAAGATGAAAATAAGCTAGATCCTATTGAGAATATGCAAACTCTTGATCTTATGGGGGAGTTGGTGCCAATTTGATGCGGAAATTGGCCCTTTCCCAACTCCTTTGCAAGCTTTGATGATGAATGGTGATGGTGATCCACTTTGTTGAAGATTCAAGTGTGCTCCATGATGAAAAACCTGCATAACCTAGCTATGGATTCAAAAGTATGGATGAATATTGCTAAAGATTTGAGCATAGTAAGTTTACTCAAATTGTGGATGATGAAATGAGGAATGAAGACTCTTATTTATAGAATGCTAAGATGGATGAATGTTCAAAATAGAGCAATGTGGGACTAACATTCAACTAATGGCAAGGTGCCACTTGTCAACATGTGAATGGAGGAAGCTTGAGCACATTTTGATCAATGTGCAAGTTTGAAATTTAAATTTGATGAGATGACATGTTTAGGGGGGATGAAAGATGAGTTAAATGCCAAGTGGGAGACATGTAAGAGACAATGTAAGAGCTTTAAATGCTTTGTTGGATGGACAAGTCTATTTGGGGGGAGATTTCAAACTTGGAGGAATATTCCCTTTTTGATGCCATTTTGAAATTAAATAGAGAATTATTAAATAAAATAAATGATTTAATTGTGCAAGTTGCAAAATCTAGAGGATTGGAGTGATTAGGATTAGCATTAATCATGATTTGATTAATTTAAATGATGTTAGTTGATTTGACCATTTAGACTTAGATTTTAGGATTTAAATGACTCAAAATGAGAAGAGAATGATTTAGACTTAGTTAAATAAATATTTTTGATTTATTTAACCAAAGGGGGTGATGTTAGATTAAATTAGATAAATGTTTGATTTATTTAATTTAATTAGATGAACTTTAGAGATTTAATCAAATAATATGGATTATTTAATTAAATCAAAGATAGGAAGATGAAGAGACCTAGCTAATTACATAGAGATAGTGATTTAATTAAATCAAGGGATTTATTTAATTAAAAGGGGAATTATGACAAATTTAATCAAATAAGGCTATTCGATTAAATGGTTAGATAGAGGGATAATTCAGGATGAAGTGATGTTAGTAGATCAAGATCGAGTGTATGAACATTTTACGTGTCTACATTTTTCCCCTCTTTGAAGCAGTGCACTTGTTGTGTTGGTTCAAAGAATAACCTTGCCATGATCAAAGGTCAAAAATTCTCTAATTTTTTTTTGGATGCCCCACTGCTGCCCCAACGAATGAAGAATTACACCGGTATATTGCCCCCTCGAGAGATCGGGTGAAGAGCTTTGATTTGAGGGTCGATCTCTCGACAAAGAGGTTCAAGATTAGTTCAACTCGAATATTTGATGTAGACATATTTTATGATGTAGACAGTCATCAGCCATGGGTAGCCTCATGCCTATTTTGATATATTACACCCACTTGATTCTAATCTGTACCATGACAGTTACATTATTGATGATGAGATGATTATGATGTTTATATGTAATGGATGATATGGATGCACATGATATGATATGATGATGCATGGATGATTATGAAAATAGATGATAAATGTATGGTTTATGAGATGTTTAGAATAACTAATCTATATTATGAAATGATGGGGATGAATGCATGTGGTATGATTAATGTTTTCTATATGGTATTATATGCATTATGCAGTATGTTGATGGTTTGTGGACGCAAGATGGATGCAATGGTGATGATTTATCATGATTAACTATCATGGTACCATGTTAGTGCGAAAAGCAAGAGATAGAAGAAAACAAGAGATTCCAACAAGACATGAGATGATGATGATGATGATTACTTGCCGAGGAGTTGGGATTTTCAAAGGGCCAATTACCTTATGTTTGATAACACATGTAGGCACAATGCATTAGGGTATAAAGAACTAGGATGGCGTTGTACCTAATGCGATGGACTTTGACTTGACAAATAGATAGGAGTATTCTTGTTCACACTTGACATACAAAAACCTTGCTAGGATGTATCTAACAAAGCAAGTATTAGCCAAGTTATTTTATAAGAACATTCAACAAGCACAACAGATAAAAAGATAATGATTATTGCCCCATTCCTATTTCTCTAAATCCCTTCATTGGGGACATCATTGAGAGGTCATTGGAATGAGCACAATAAGATAAATCAAAAGAAAAGATCAAGTAAACAAACAAGCCAATGTTCTTCATACCCTCAGCCAAAGGGATGTGTTTTGATAGGATAAAAATCCAAGGTGATATCCAAAATGATGCCCATTGTTGGAACAATATATCCTAGGACATGCATTGTATAGGATGATGATGGTTTGATAAGTTGATTGATAGGTTGTTGATATAAGGTTGATTGATATGTTTGAAAATGATCAAGAGTTTGATTTTGTTTTAAATGTTTGTTGTTTGCTTTTGATTTTACAATTGAAGCTTGCTTTTGCTGATTGTTGTACTTGTTTCTATTTGTTTTGCCAAAGGATGAAGGTAACAATCAATTTATTATGGATGCTTGATTATTGCGAGTGAAAGCGAGATGAGATGGATGGATTTTTTCAAATATTTGGATGTTTTTGACATTTTTTGAAATGTTTTGAGGCTGTTTTTGGATTTTGTGTTTTCAAATGTTTTTGGATTTTTTTTAATGCTTTTGGATTTTTGTGTGTTTTTGAATATTTTTGGATTTTGATGTCTCGGGGGCTGATCAAAGATGAGCCTTGCCTACGTTTAAGCTCAGAGATGACATAGTTCAGATTCCAATGTTTTTTTGATGCTTTTCTGACTTTTTAAAGTGTTTTTGGATTTTTCAATGTTTTGGATGTTTTTGGATTTTCACATGTTTTGAAGTTTTGGATAAGGACATGTCTGATGCTATCAGTGCTCTATTTTGGGATTTAAAAAAAAACCAAGCTAAGGTTGATTGATCAAATCGATAGATTGATTATGATAACATTGTTGAGGATGCACAACAATGTAAGGATAGTGTTAAGCAACATGAGGATTAGGATGGATATCCCAAGATGATGAGGGATTGATGATGATAACATTGTTGAGGATACACAAAAATGCAAGGATAGTGTTAAGCAACACAATGATGGGGAAGGATATCCCAAGATGATGCCGGATTGATTGGATTTGATTGATCAAGATTGATGAAGCTTGGTTTGGAACAAAATATGTTTTGGATGATTTGATGTGACGTTGAAGCACACATTAAATGCAACTGATAGTGATTGTTTGGATTGATGTTTGATGAAAGATGAAGATTGATAAGGAATGTCTTCTTGTCAAAATATTCCACGGGCTAGTGATTTGGATTTTTGCTCACAAGTGATGGATCAATTTTATTTCACGCTTGCCAATGTTCGGATCACCACATAAGTTGGAGGATATAGATCAAGATTTATTCCCGAAGCAAGATGTAAATATCTTCCCCCAGTGTCTAGAAATGTATGGAATGCGATGTGTGGATGCTCAGATAGGTGTATGGATGGATGGATATGGTAAGCATGCAAAGGATGCCAAGGATTATCTTGCGAAAAAGATAAGGTGTTTGAATAGAGTATGCACAATTGGATAATGCTTCAGAGCTCAAATAACGTTGGATAGGATAGGATCAATGAAAATGACCCATGTCAAGATGTTTACCATAAGCAAGTGTAAAGTATGCACCAAACTTTGTCAAGATCAAGATGACTCAGACTATGGATGCAGATGGATGAAAATGTATTGGATAAATGGTTTATGGATGAATGGATTTATTATGGTTGAGATGGATGGGATGTTGGATTTATTATAGGTGAGATGAGATGCTTTCAACTGAACTGACCACGTAGATGCTCGATTCTACACATGATGCCTATTTTCCAGGTTTTCATCATGGTCTTGCCCAAAGCGCCCGCTCATGTGGTTTTCACTAGAGGACGATTTTTTTCTTTACTGTTTTCAATCCTTTTTCTAATTTTTGGATTTTCATATTTTTTGATTTTTTTGAAAGATTTTAAGCTCATGCTGAATCACAAGGTGTTGTTGATGTAGATGCCCCTGTCATAATGTGCCATCGATATCCTTCTTGAAGAAGTTGCTTTGCTAAGATACATGCACTTGAATACAACTTTTGAGATTCTTGACCTGCTTTGTCGATACCGGAGTTAACTTTGTCTTTGTGCGCACATCGCGATAGAGTGCCTTCATAATCCTTATGATGAAGGGTCGTTGCCAATACATAGTCAATTTGAGAATTGGATATCATGCGTGGAGGCGTGAATGGAGTGTGGTTATGGATAAAAGATGGTTTGGTTGATAGTTTGGAACCTTTGACTCTCCAAACTTGGGAAGATGAGCAATGATGGGTGGATACGAAAGTGTGCATGGAATTAGGACCAACTGCTTGATACACTTTGTACATCGCTTGAAAATATTTCTTTTTCTTTTGTGGACATCTTTGATGGATACTTTTCCCTTTTTTTATTTTGCCCCATAGTTTCTTTGACTAATGGAGTTTGATAGAGATAATCTTTCTTTGTATTCTTTGGTATCCATGTGTATTTGATTTGTCCATTATGCTTCTTAGCTTTTTTTTTCTTTGATAACGTTCAAAATACTTTGATTCAATTCTTCCTTTTGACGTTGGTACCAATTCGTGGATGGGGTGATGGGTGGATGGAGATTGATGACGTGGCTGGTTGTAGTATTGGCATTAGTTTCATCATAAGGATTCTTCATGCTCCCTATGTTGACGTTTGCTTGAGATGAAGTTGCCCCCAGTATGGTGGTAGTAGCACCTTCGTTCCTTGATTCTGCTTGTTTTGAGATGTCTTGTTCAGTAAGCATGCTCTGAAAAATGACCACTGCAGATGATGTTATTTCAATTGGATGCTCTGCTGACTTCAAAATATACTATTTTGTTTGATTTGTTTCCTTGAGTGGATAATACTGAATATCTTTATTCATGATGTCCTCAGTATGAATTTGGGATATATCTAATACTGTTGTTGACAACTCTGTTTGACTGTAGGAATTGATAACCTACACTTTTTGTGTAATAATGTCAAGAGTAAAGGAATCCTGTTCTGAAGGAAGATCATCTATGCGTCCATCCAACGAAAGCATCTCATGGGTAGATGGAGGAATATGTGCTAGTGGATATGATCATCTTGTATGGATAGGAGAATATCCATTAGATCATTGTAGTATCTTGAAGATACGAATTCTTGATCTTGAATAATTTTGGAGTTTCTTTTGACGTGTTTTGGATCAAGTTCTCGACATGGGTCAGTTTCAAAGGATGGATGGCTTACAAAGGGTTTTTGGATATCTTCATTAGGAATGGGAAGTGGCTCAATATCCTCTTGATATTTGAGTGGACTTGGATCAAATGTTGATTTGAGGATTCGTTTAGTATCTGTAACCATGAGGTCAAAGGGGGTCAACATGTCTTGGAAAGGACCATTGCTAGACCTTGGTGAAAGATTTTGATCATGCTTTGGAATAAATTCTTGAGATATGTCCTCTAACTCATAAGGCGATGTAGAGACATTTTCAACATGATCTTAGCTCAATGGATCATGCATTATGTCAATAGTATCAAATAATCCTAACACTCCTTGAAATAGATCACTAAAAAGTGGCTCTTGATGTATGGTGAGTTGATCATCGGATGGGGTGGAAACATCTTCAAGGTGCTCATTGATGGAGAGATCTTGATCATTGTTTTCAACAATTGTGGTGGAGGAATTTTCAATGTCTTCAACCATAGGGTCAAATGATGTTGACATTTCTTGAATTGGATCATTGTTGGTTGGTGGATTTTGATCATGATTGAAAAGTGATTCTTGATGTATGTTGATTTGATCTTCGGATGAGGTAGAAACATCTTCCATGTGTTTTTTGTTGGATAGGTCTTGATCATGTGATCGTTGACTTGGATTGATACATGGAGTTGTTAACATTTTGTTGGGATTTTGAACACCATTTGCTTGTTGGGCTTGGTATTTGTCTTGAGCTTGTGCTTGCACTTGATCTTGGGCTTGTGCTACTTGTTGCATGGCTAGATATTGTTGGATGGCCTTTTGGTAGGCCTGGTGAGCTTTTAGCGCAATGTTATATTGTCTTGTTGTGTTTGGTTTTGGTGGTAGTGGTGGTGGATTTGGAATCGTGTTGGATGTAGTGATGAGTGGTTGAGATACGTTTGAAGCGATCATGGTAGTGAGGGGTTGAGATATGATGGGTGTGATAGGGGTGGTTGGAGTGATTGAGGTGATAGGAATGGTCAGAATGACCAAGGTGATAGGTCCTTGGGAGACCATATTTTGATTTGTCGAGATTGATGTTGTCATTTGATTAGATACCATCTGTTGGTGCGATGTCGATGGTATATTCAAAGGATTTGATGTGATGGCTTGATTGGTGTTAGGTGGATTGATTTTGATGGAGTGACTGGTGCTAGGTAAAGGGGGAAGCCTTAAACCAAGGAATGATGTTGATATGGGCAATGGTGGTGCCGATGTCTCTTGGCGCAATGTCTCAACTATTTTGGTAAGTGTAGCAAT
This sequence comes from Sequoia sempervirens, assembly GCA_007258455.2. Classification (NCBI taxonomy): domain Eukaryota; kingdom Viridiplantae; phylum Streptophyta; class Pinopsida; order Cupressales; family Cupressaceae; genus Sequoia; species Sequoia sempervirens. The sequence goes on from VDFB02224063.1 coordinate 6,917, forward strand.
TTGATCTTGCCAAATTTGATCTTGATTTCGATCTTGACTCCCTTGATATAGTTGATTTGGTTTTTGTTCAAGCAGATTTGGGATGCATACTTGTGGTTTTTGAATGGGATCATGGACAAATTGATTTCAGACAATGTTCTGATATGGGATGATGTTCAAATTTGGCATGATAGGTTGAAATTGAACATTGTTGATGTTGGGAATCACATTGCCTTGTTTTAGGTAACTTTGATTTTGCATGGTGTTACCTTGACTTGGATTAATACGTGGAGTCATTAACATATTTTTTGGACTTTGAACAATATTCGTATGATTTGTGAACATATCCATCCCAAAGTTTACCAAGTTTGAATTCAAAATGTTCATGTTTTGTAAAGTTGTACTTGGTACATTCACAATTGGCATGTTGGGATTTGATGAGATAACATTGTTTGTTTGAAGGCTCCTGCATTGATTGTTCGGTTGATAGATTTGTAGGTTTGGAATTGGATCTACCATCGGGAAAGGTGTTCCAATATTTTGACAAGGCATACTCACATTTTTTGTACCATTGATGTTTGTAGGAGACAACGATCCCATGTATGGATTGTATAAATGTGAGTTTTGAAAATCAATTGGCATTGTAAGGCTTTGATAGCTTGGTTGACTTGGATTACTCATGATGTATGGATCAAGTTTATATTCCATGTTCGTCTTGTGTTTTGACCTTGTTGTAAAAGTGACCTCTAAGGTGTTTAGGACCAATGATGAGATGAAGGATGAAAAGGGGTGAATGATATTATTGTTGAATGTTTAGGAACTTTGGATCAATCCTAGACTTAGGGCTTGATTTTGATTGGTTTGATTGGATAATGAAATTGTAAACCCTAATATGTTGGATGTTATCTTAGGATGAACTTGTTCAAAAGATTGCTAATTCAATTAAATGTATGAGAAAGGATGCATTCCCATACACCTAACTAAACAAGGTGATTTTGATTTTGATGATTTACCTAAGTCTAGAATGATGTTTCCAAAGCTCTAAAGTTGTTTGGTGGGATGGGATTTTGATAGATGTTTGGAATTTGGATGAAGTGTTTGATTTAATCCTAAATGAACCTAGGAAGGACTTGTTTACGAGACCAAGATAGTGAAGAACATGCCTTTCTCTAAGAGTAATTCAAAATCAAAAGACCAATGTTTGCATGAAAACCATATGACCAAAAGATGCCAAGCACATGTGTGGGGTCCAATTGATTCAATCTTTGCTTAATGGATTATTTTTACCACAAACACACTCTTGATTATATTTTGAATCTAGATGTCTAATGTCTCAACTTTCCCCTTATCCCGCAAAGTATATTATGCGGAAACCAAGGAAATTTGAGGCAAGAGTTACCTATTGTTTACTTAAGTAGACAAATCGAGATGTAATCCAATATTTAGAAACCTCTAAGGATGTAACTCCCAAGGGCAAGCAATAACACATGGATTGAGTCAATTGTATTTGTTTCCCAAAGGGTTTGAAATTTTCATGATGATGTTAAGTGTTTGTTTTCAAGATGTTTTCAAACAAGCGAAGCATTTTTCCACCAAGAATAAGTACAACCCTATGGATGTGAAAGACAATATTTGTTGGATTCCCACTTGGAAAAGTCCAGCTATGCTTATCTTTAGCGAATGGTTAGATGCTTGACCCCATTGGCTCCCCTCCACGACACTCACTTATACGGGGCAGCCAAGCATCAACACCCATGAAACTCCCATGGCATGCTTTCCATTTCTACTAAAAGACCGTAAAAGTGTGGGGTGGCTTTAGAACGACCGTTCTTGCACCAACAAATAGATCAAGGATTTTGGAAAATTCTAGCACATGGGTTTTAATAAGGACTTTCCGTTCGTGGAGATTAACCCATACAGCAAGAGTCCCCTTTCAGATCCATCTTGTCAGAATCAACCCGTGATATTGGCGTTTACTCCAATACCCACATTTATATCCCAGTTGGAAATACTCTTGGCTTTAGAGTGTTACCAGTTGAGTCGTTCCCTTGGGTGAGTACTTTTTCCCCAAGGCAGGCCCTCCAGGATAAACAAAAGCGAGTAAAAACAATATTCGTAACTCGATCAATCTTTGTTGGCAACAAAGAGAGAGAATATACACAATAATGCCCCCACTCACACTCACACAAGATTTTGTTCAATTTCTTAAACCCAAATTGAAGTGTGGAGGTGGTTGCTTTGTCTCACCCTAAAGTCATGAAAAAGGCCTTTTGATTCTCAAGATCGCTATAAAGCGCGAGAGAAGCGCATACGTCCTTTTTCAATGAGGTTAGTTTAAGTAAGCCATCACAAAACAAAGTTGCACTTGTTCATTTTAGATTCCCAAAGCAATTGTGATTTCTTTTTAAGCACCAAAAGACAAATGAGAGTTGCTTTGTTCAATTGTTAACCAAAAAACAAACTCTAGTAAGTTGTGTTCCTAATGTTCATTTTAGCCCTTTGTAGCAAAAAATTGAAATGTTCTTTTTAGAGCCCAAAAGAAATTTAGTAGGTCCTAAAAGCTTGAAGGGGTAAAATCCTTAGAAGTGGGATTATAATTGCTCCCCAAAGTGTTCAAAAACACTTGATACAATGATGTGATAATGATTTTTTCTTTGAATTCCATGCTCCATGATCCTTTAAAACCTACAATACAAGATCAAAATGTTAGATGACATCAAGGAACAAAAAGATATGAAGGTTAGATAAATGATTAAGCATAAAAACCCTAAAATTTAGACTAAGTTTCATTGTGATTTGACATTAAGTGAAAATTTGAAAATTTTAACTCTATCAAAGTTAATAATAACCTACACCATTGGATAGCTTATTTAAAAAAAAAAGCTTTGAAAAAGACCAAAAAATGACCAAGATATGGCCATTTTAAGTTTGCATGAAAAAGAAAGAAATCCAAGCGGTTCTGTTTGTGATGGCAACTCTGTTTGATTTTGTAGCGGCGCTATATGGTGACGCTAGAGACTCTAGTGGCACAGTTTGATTTTTGAGCGGTGCAATTTGATTCCAGAGCGGTTATGTATAGCCCCAATGGACTGTGAGTGGCGCTATATGGCCCCACTGGACTGTGAGCGGCGCTGTTTCCTATAAACAAACAAAAATGCGTAATTTTGACAAAAAACATGATTGGAATGTAAGATTGCCCTCCTTCTAGCGCCAAAATGTGAACCTAGATCATAATACCTGCAAGAACACAACAAATGAACACATTAATAAGATCAAATGCAAGTTAGAATAGAGGTTCCCCATAAAATCCATTTAACCATTTTCAAAATAGAAATAAAATAAGAACACAATGAAAGAAGATGAGAATAAGCTAAATCCTATTGAGAATATGCAAACTCTTGATCTTATGGGGGAGTTGGTGCCAATTTGATGTGGAAATTGGCCCTTTCCCAACTCCTTTGCAAGCTTTGATGATGAATGGTGATGGTGATCTACTTTGTTGAAGATTCAAGTGTGCTCCATGATGAAAAACCTGCATAACCTAGCTATGGATTCAAAAGTATGGATGAATATTGCTAAAGATTTGAGCATAGTAAGTTTACTCAAATTGTGGATGATGAAATGAGGAATGAAGAATCTTATTTATAAAATGCTAAGATGGATGAATGTTCAAAATAGAGCAATGTGGGACTAACATTCAACTAATGGCAAGGTGCCACTTGTCAACATGTGAATGGAGGAAGCTTGAGCACATTCTGATCAATGTGCAAGTTTGAAATTTGAATTTGATGAGATGACATGTTTAGGGGGGATGAAAGATGAGTTAAATGCCAAGTGGGAGACATGTAAGAGACAATGTAAGAGCTTTAAATGCTTTGTTGGATGGACAAG
>VDFB02224063.1:10886-75778 GCA_007258455.2 Sequoia sempervirens
TCCTAAACCCTAATCCATATACCCTATACACTTACCCTATACCCTCAACCTTGAACATACATTCATACATACATACATACATGCATACATACATGCATACACACATACATTCATACGTGTACATACATACATTCATACATACATACAAGCATACATTCACACATACAAACATACATGCATTCAAACACGCAAACATGCATGCATACATACATACAAGCATACATACAAACAAACATACATTTATACAAATATACATAAAAACATAAAGCGAGCCATAACGAGAGCACATTATGACACGCTCATGTTATGTGAAATACAAACATGCATACACAAAACATACATTTATACTGACACACGCAAAAACCTAAAGCAAGGCATAACACAAGCATGTTATAATGCACTCGTATTATACCTTGCTTTGGGAATCCCCAAGCCTCTGGCTTGGATTTGCTTCAGATTTCCAACCCAAAGGCTTGGAATGCCTTTCCGACGTCGAAAAACGTGTTTTTACATATTCTACAAATTTTCACAAAATCTTGTTTGTGCTAACCATTAGGTTTGCACATATTTCAAGGTTGAGTAAAAAAAACACTTAGGTAATGTTAAGCTCTCTTAGCTATTTAACAATGTGATTTTTTCACATTTTGACTATGTTAAGGCTTCCATCTTTAATTTCTTTTGTTTGTGTGTCTGTTTTTTGTCAAAAACCAATGTTTGGTATTTTTACTTTATTTTTTAACCGTTCAATGAAATTTCAAATAAATTACATTTTTATAAACTAGACTCCATTCTACACATTCAAAAAAAATGATTTTTGATTAGTTTTCAAAAATTATAGGGGTAGCACGGTCAATTTTTTGTTTTTTCGGGATGTGTCCACTTTCAAAATTAGTAAATAATCATATATTCATTAAAAAATTATCAAAAAAATCAGGTATAAACTACATGTTGTTAGCTAATTTCTCACCAAAGCGATTTTAAAAATACTAAAAAAAGTTAACCTTTTGAGGGAGCCACAACAAACGCTATGTTATATTTTTTTTGAAAAAAATAACACCAATTTTTGTGGCCCTCTTTTTTGAACCCCTTAATCTCTACCATTTTCAAATAAAATTAGTAGTTTAGAAAGTAGAGTTAAAGCACTACGACCCTTGTTTTTGTTGCATATTCAAATTTTGAGTGTAACTATCCTCAATTTCTCATCCAAGGTCAGTATTTCCTTATTTCAAAAAAAAAGTGACCACTTAAGACCCCTTTTTGGCCCCTCATCTTTGTGCACTTACCCATTTATAATCTATTCTTAAAATATTGACATTATATTTTATTCTCCTATCTAACAAGAAGAAATTTGTGTCAAATAGATAATTGTCTATTAAGAAGGTTTTATTTCTCTATCATGTACTCACCATCCAATTTGAGCTATCACTTGTGCTTAGTGTTGATCATACTATATATTGTATATAATTTATCCTTAATGGTTATGTTTTAACATCATTTCATTGGTCCATTTTGTCACCATAGCAGGACCTTAGTATTCTTTGCATTCCTTTTGCTATGTACCATGTCAATTCTCCTTATTGGTTGGTAGCTAATGTAAAATTTAATAAGTCATGAACTTCCATAGAATTCCCTTCATTGATTTTATATTAACTTGTACATTGTTTGTCAATTTAAACTAAATACTAAACTCAATGGAACTTGGTGCTAGAAAATTTTAGTCAACACAAGTGGTTGTTCCTCATTGGTTGAAGCATTTACAAAGTGGCTACCCCATGGTAATTTTATTTCAAAAGAAACAAATTATGCAATGAAAAGGGTTTAAGATATAATGTCACTAGTGGAGCTCATTGTAAACTCTAAGGTGTTCATAACTACATGAATACTATTAGGACCTTTATTCCTAAATCTTTCTTTATTATAATAAAGGGCTTGGATGCATATAATTTTTAAGTCATTTCTTGAGTTATTTTGAATAAGTTACTATTATTGGGAAATATAATTTAGTTTGAATAAAATTAGTATAAATATAGGTTATAGGTTAGTATAAATGTAACTCATCAGTTGAAGAGATCAATGATAATCTATAATGAAGTTCTATCAAATTTAATATAATAAAATGTTTTGTGTTTAATTTTAAGAAAAGAAAAAATATTGCTAATCTATTGTAGGGTTCCTTAGATCTAGTGTCAAAGCTCCTTGTGAGGCCAAGTCTACTATGACTAAAAAAAATATATTTTATGTTCTCACCTCCTTTTGGAGATCTTTGTAACCATAAAGTGGATATAGTAGTAATGACACTAATTTCCTTCTCATTTTTGTAGTAGGCTTTTTATTTTTTAGGATAGAAACCCTATACTAGGAATTTAAAAGTAAGCACAAATTTTTTATCAGTCTAGGCATAATTGGATTCCCCACCTAGGTTTCTAGTGGAGGAAAGTATTTCCTTCCAAATCCACTCCATCAAATATAATCTATATATATTCTTGTTCTTCTATGTACCCTTAAGTACATTGAATAATCCCTTAGGATTTTCAAAATGTAGCCCTAGGAAGCCATCGATTGTCTATAGCCAATTATGCACTAGTAAGTGGTTAGCTAGGGAAAGTTACACCATACTAGATCCACCATGATATGTTATTTTTTAGGCTCAAATACTAGGCACACCTTGTATCAACCTCTAGTTTAACCCTACTTGTCTCATTTCTATCTTGGCATATTTGGAAAAAATAAATAAAAACCCACCACTGATAACTATATCCTTCAAATTTGATAGTCGCAAAGCATATAAGTACATGCAAAGGGATTTGAACCAATCAGGTCTAAGATTTTACTTCTAAAACTCATATTATAGGAATAATATCATGTGTAGAAGGGTTTGAATAATAGATTTAGGATACAACCGGTGAATCACAATCTAGGAGCCACAAAGGAAATACATCAAAAATTTATCCCTATTAGGATCTAATTTTTCTTAAGAAAAAAGTATTAAAAATAGTGTCTTACTGTTTCCTTTTTTTGGTAAATTATCTCATTAAGATAATATTGTTAAACTACTCGTTTATAGATACATTTTAGAAAAGAAAAAAAATTGGCACCCCACCCACCTCATGGCTATGTCTACCCTCTTTGGCACCCACCAAATGAACTAGAAATTTATAGAATTGGAGAGTCAAGTTTCTAAATTGAAGCATATGGTTCATGGTCTTAATTCCAAAAATGCAACACTCATTAGTCACTTCCATAGTGAGAACCCATGTAATAATAGAAATTCATTTGGTTTTATGTTTCATAGCCCAAAATTAGACTTCCATAGATTTGATAACATTGATCCTACAAGTTGATAGTATAGATATAAATAATACTTCAATCTACATAACACTCCTCTAGTGTACAAGGTATCAATCGCATCCTTCCATATAGAAAAGTAAGTTGTATAGTGATATTAGTGGTATATTAAAAGGCTAAAAATGAATCCATTTTGGAAACCATTGCCAATAATTCTTGAAAGAAATTGGAGCAAAATTTACACACAAATAATACTCTATTTTTCTCTATCTTAATTTATTCATACATTACATATTTATAGGACTTGTATATCTTATATTATAAGAAACAACTCCCTACATTTACAATTTATTTTAACAACTCAAAAAAACACTCTAATTATTGTACTACAGGAATGATGTAATATTCCCAACACCCCCCCCATGTTACATATCTTTATCCAAATGGGGATAGACAAACTAACAATACTTGATGACTGGACATTAAATAGTTCATCAAAAACAGATAGGGTGTGAGTAGGGACATACACATCTACTCATGACAAGCAATAGTGTCCAACTAGTTTCACTATGTTTCTGAACTTAATCCAAAGATAGGGACAAACACATTTACCCATGGAACCAAGGATAGGGACTAACATATCTATCTAAGACCATACAAGTTTGGATAGAGACAAACACTACTATCCAACATTAGTTATGAACAAGGACACACACTTATGTTCACAAAAATTATGATTGGGGACACACACATTTGATCATAATTACTTAACAAATATGGTTGGGGACAAACACTTCCAATCACATACACCATCTTGTGAATGGAGACAAACACATCCATTCACAAATAACCAAAAATTTTAATTAGGGACAAACACATCCAATCATAAATACAAATTTTTTATTTTATTTAGAAAATGTATTCCTCCTCAGTGTTCTCATGTGGAGAGACTTCAAGAGTTATTTCAAAAAGACATTCTTCATTATTTTTTGCAACGATTTCCTTTAGTTGAATATATATTTCCATCAAGGAGATCCTTGGCACGTTGAATGCAATTCATAATAATGTGCCCCTTTTTCTTGCAATAGTGGCACAAAATTTTGTAATTCAAAAATTGATTTCCCTCTGAATTAGAAGAACTAGATTTAGAGGAAAAAAATTTAGCCTTATTTTTGAAAAGCATTGAAGTTTCCTATATAGTTGAATTATTTTTCTCGGTCCCTTCATCAATCAAGGTAGAGATTATATCTTCTAGAGTAGCATCTAATTTGTTCAATTAAAACACAATATTACCATAGCTCTAGAAGGCGTGATATTTAATAAAATAGATTTTACATCATCATCATCTACTTTGGATTATATTCCAACTAGTTGATTCATTAAGGAATGAAACTTACTAATGTGTTGAACAATATTGTCGCCTTCCATCATTTTTAAACCGAACATTTTTTGCTTTAGGCCTACCTTTGCACTTGATGCTTGTGATACAAACAAAGCACTGAGATCATCCCATACTTTCTTTGAGGTCTTCAATAAGTCAATATGATGGAGATATGCACTTGAAATTCCAAGACCAATCGAAGTTATTGTTCTTTGATCCTTTGCAGTCCATTTTGTGATTCCATCAACATCATTTGTCCTTGATGTAGCTCCATTCACCACATCCCATAGGTCATTTTCAATAAGAATCAATTGTAGCTTGACTCGCCATGTGTGAAAGTATTTACCTTCAAATTTTTCAATCAATGTGCTACTTTTTTTCATATTAAAAATTGTAGAGAAGGGAGATTCACTGCTCACGAGTCTCTTTATTCTTAAGAGAGTCTCGGGGAAAAAACTGCCCTAAACTACCTCAAGGAACAAAGTGAGAGTTTCGGGATCAAAATGAGTAGGTCAAAAAGGTTTTCTAGACAAACTAGCGAACCTTCGACCAAAGAACGTCAACGCGGTAAATGGATAGCAGCACGGTGCGCTAGAGTCCCAAAGGCGCACTGGCATCTCATACGGATTGAAAACCGAGAATGTCACAAAAAATAGCAAAGTGACTACTTCTACTCTGACTGCTAAGAAATATTGGAATGCAAGAAAGTAACAGAATATAATAGAACGAAAATAAAGCAAAGCAAACCAAGTAAAATGTAGATGATCAAGCTAAGGGGAAGAAAGAGAATGCTTACAACAGCCCAAGTGATGAAGCCTCCAACAAGTAGATATCTTTAACACCTTCACACATAAGACTGAGGCAAAAATGTTGGGGTTGTTTACGGGCTTGCTTCAGTCAAACCCCTGTTTCGGTGTTCCCACCTCCACAAACAACTAGATAGATAGAGAGAAATAATAAGTAGAAATCAAATGAACGCAAGAGTGATAAAAGCAAACCCCACTCAAGGAGGAGAACCTATATCACGAAATAGAGATGCAATAGATAGGGGATGTGAGAAATCCCAAGATGCTCAAAGATACAAGGCACAAGATAGATATCACTTGCAAGGCTTGAGAAAGCCAAGAAGGGAGGCAAAGTTGCGAGAGCCAAGAGAGTTGTAAAGAATATTGTGAGAGCTTTTGAAAGTATTGTTGTAGCAAGTTGTAGAGAGTTGTACAAGCAAGATAGCAAGAGCGAGACAAGAGAATGTCCAGGAGATAAGCTAAGAAGAAGCTAGAGAGAAGCCAGAGAGAGCAAATAAAATGAAAGAATGGTTTTAAAAGAGGGAAGAGGAGAAAAAAGAAGGTTATCGAGCCATTACAAGGCGTCCCGGGCCATTACCACCAACAAAAGTAGTTGACAAGTGGCAAGGCACTCGGATACGATCGTTTGAATGTCAAAATGTCATGGGACACTAGCGCAACATGCGGACGTCTGTGTGGCACACTAATATCCATACATATCACACTACAAAATGACAAAAACAAGAAAAACACAAAGTTTGATGCAAAGCTGACATGCAAAGGTAGCTGCTGAAAAGGGGTCCTGAGCATCCTAAGAGGGAAAAATGTTGATGTAGGGGCTAAAATGAGCCTACACAAATACTAGGGGAGTGGAAACTAAAGTGGATATAAGAATGCATGTGAAATTGTAAGGGATGCAATTTTACGACATTACAAAAATATTGTATCCCCTTTAATCAAAATAATGTCAAAGATGTCGGACTCCACCAATAATACACCTTGACTTAATTGAGTACGCTATTATATTTATTTTTTATACAATTAATATAAAATAAACCTCTTGGTTTTTTACATATATATATCCTATTACATCAAATAATTAACATTAATATTTAAGCAAATAAGAATTTTCTGATGGCACTCAAGAATTCTATATTGAAAAAACTGACCTCTTTACTTGACAACCGCAACAATAGTATCCTCTATTTTGTATGCGCAATATACTCCATTCTATATTGCACATACAATAGAATAGAGGATATTGTTGCAATATCACTTAAATAGAGCACATACCACCTCACTCTTCCACTGCACATTACTTTTGATTTACAAATGTGAATATGAAGGTGAATTCGCCCTTTGCTAGAGATCATTATGGATGGGAATTGTTTGACTGCCAAAGGAAGAGCCAATTACTCTTGCGTTAGTGATGCCGAATGTCTAAACACAACACAGGATGCCCAACGTCAAACTCAATAGTTTTTCCTCTACGCTTCAATGGCTGCCTTAAAACTAACTGTGATATCTCCTTTGATCTAGCTTGAAATATCTCAAACAAAACATAACAGAGGCAACGAGGGAAACGAAATGGGACTGGATGCTGAGCCTCTCTCTGATGGATTCACCTCCTTATTGCCTTCACTCCAGAATAAATTATAATCTCCTTTTATGCCTTGATGAGAAAGAGCCCCACCGAATTGTTTGACCAAAATAAGAGCAAAATTGCACAACAGAGGATTTTTTAATGTAGAGGTCTATGATAGATTGCAAGCGAACAAGGGTCTGTAGGAGGGCAGTAAGGAAGTATCCAGTTCTCAACGTTAGAGTTTGAAGAATGTACCATTCCCCCACACGCCTTACGCTGCTCCAACCCTTGCACCACCACTTGTAAGAATCTGTACCTTCCAACATTCACTGGATATGGAGCACCCAACCCACACAAATCTTAACCACTTTTTCTCACAGGTCATTATTTATACCGATCGCTTCCCTCCATTTTTGAATCTGTGATCTCAGTAGAAAAAGCAAGAAGCCTCAACCGGATTCGGATTTGATGGCAATAAATCCTGCTCTGATATCATGAAAGGAATTGGAGCAAAATTTACGCACAAATAATATTATATTTTTTCTCAACTTCCTACATTTACGAATTGTTTTAACTACTCAACAAACACTCCAATTATTGTACTACGAGAACAATGCAATATTCTCAACAATTAGTGGTTCAGTTTGACCCTATTGCCTATGAGGATTTTCCAAGTGGCCTTACCAAGGTTCATCAAACGAACATTGTTCAAGAATATCAAACTAAATTTAAGTGACTAGCCAAACACACTAAAGGTTTATCTGACTCTTTTTTCACAAGCAAATGGCCCTAAGGATTAACTTAATCTAAGGTCAAAATTTTCAAATTAAAGGACATGTGATGGAATCTTTGGGTTTAGCTAAGTTTATAGAGGATAGCCTCACTACTCAACATTATTTTTCAACTTCTTCTCCTTTCAAGAATATCACCATATCCTCTTCTACAAAAATATACAAAATTCACTTTAATTTAGTGCTTCATCAAGGTTGAAATGCAAGCTTTATGAAAAAGGATATATTTTATAACGATGCTAAAAAATAACGAGGGATGAGTGTGTTGAACAAAAACTCTATCTCCTCAATTTAAAGTCTCATCTTAATGCAAAAGAATGAGATGATGCTATAGAAACCCAACCAGCAGAACTCCCTATTACCAATTTTTCTCCTACAAATGAACATCCAAAAATTTCTATTAATTCCTTGGTAGGGGTAACCAATCCTCGAATGAAAAGTCAAAAGGTACTTCAAGAAGATCTCCTTCACTATTCTCATTTACTCTAGAAGCACACATAATTTCATTAATCCATGGATCACCAAACAAGCTAATTGACGTGTATCTCTACTCCAACTCTAAGTTGCAATCACTAATGGAGGAACTTTGACTTATAAAGGAAAAAGCCAAAAATTTGTTTGAAATTTTATGGGCAACTATAATCTCTATTCAGATATATTTATGGGGGACTATTATCTCCATTCACATATGTTTATCTTACACTTGAGTAGTTATAATGTAGTTCTTGGGGATCAATGTTTGCATACCCTAGGCCACATCTTGTAGGATTTCTCTAGACTTTGGATGCAATTCTATGATAATTGATGAAATTACACATTAGAGGCTCTTACCCTTAGGTCTACCAGTTTTATTAGATCACATTGAGTAAAGAATAATTTAAAGAAAAAAAATCATGGGATCATTGTTCAAATATGCTCTATTTAGTTCATCCCTCTTACTTATGTTCACTCTATAGACTTGCAATATTTTTATTTTAAATAAGCATCATATAGTGTTTGTTGAGTCTATTAGGTTATCATCTTGCTATCTAGAGGACTAGCATATTGAACTCATTACATGGAGTGATTCTCCTAACATTCACCCATAGAGGTATGGCAATGGCTATGCAGTCATTAAAAAGGCATGTGCATGCCCGCATCTAAAAAATATAATGTAATAAATATTTATAATATTTTTTATATAAATATAATTATATTAATATATAATATAAAATTATATATTTATAAATTTGGATTTTTTTCTTTATGTATAATGTAATATTTATATTATATATAATATTATGATATTACGATACAATAATATAATATATTAGAATATATTATAGATTTTGGATTTTTTTCTTTATGTATAATGTAATATTTATATTATATATAATATTATGATATTACGATACAATAATATAATATATTAGAATATATTATAGATTGATATAATAATATTCTATTTTATATATATATATATATATATATATATATATATATATATATATATATATATATATATATATATACCCTAGATTGCAAAGTAGCGAGAGATATAAATATATTATATTATATAATATATTATTATGTATATTTTATATGATATAAATATATCATACTTATTATAGAAAAAATATGTAAGTGTGTGTGTATATATATATATATATCAAAAATATTATTTATTACATTATATTATGTATACAATATTATATATATAATTACAGTATATTATGTATATTATTATATTTAAACATTATATTATACACACATTTAGTTGGAAATTTTTGAAACTTAAAAATACACCGTTAAGACCCAAGTAAATATAAAATCATTAAAAAGAAGTAAATGTCTATCATGTGGATGTAAAAATTATCAAACAGTTTAATTTTAAAATGCAAAACTACTTCAATGTACAACTTGTTACTCCACTGGCAGCACTGCATTTATAAAGGACTGCAGGGTGCTTGCTAAGAACACTGACAAACAAATAAATGACACCAAGGATGGTACAACTACCGAATGGTTCAATACTGTTAGATGCGGGATTGAGTTGCACAGGTCATTGCCATTAAATGCAGGCATGCACATGCCTTTTTATGGCTGCATAGCCATTGCCATTGGTAAACATTCAAAAAAAAAAAAAAAAAAATTAGTACAAGAGTCCTTAGAGGCCATTGGTATTTGTCCCAAATGTTCTTCACCTATTATTCTTGTCTACTTTATATTAATTTCAATAAGTTGAAAAAAACACTACTAAGAATAAATTTCCAATTATAATGATAGATGAGTTACTTGATGAACTTCATGGTTCATATTTTTTCTCCAAATTAGATATGCACTCCAATTATTATAAAATTCATCTCAATGATTCCAATGAAAATATTCTACATTTATGAGGGTCACTATAAATTTTTGGATGTACCATTTGGGCTCACTAATGCCCTATCCAACTTCCAAGGATTGATGTACAAAATATGTTTTTTTTTTTCTATAAGTTTCTCGAAGACATTTTGATTTATCATAGAATATGAGAAGCACATTTGCAGCATCTTGATATGGTATTACAACTTTAAGTGGTTGATTTTTTTGTATGCTTAAAGAAGTGAAATTGTAAAAAAATATAAATATTATTAATTAAGAAAAGTAAGGGTATAGTCACATCATTTAAATATGTGAAGTTTTTTTTTCTAAGGTATTATCTTGTCATTTTAAAATTTTGTTTTTTTATAGATGGTTTATGAGGTGATTTTTTTTGTTGGGGACATCCTATTGTATTAGAAGATTTACAAATATATTTGAAAATCTTGATTGTGTTCATTGGACTTTTAGAAATTGTATTGTTACCTTTGGTGCTACCTTTGGAGGATAAAGACTAAAAAGAGTCAAATTGGAGGATAGAGGCACCAAAGAATAGAGGAATCTCTTCAGCTTGAGTTAGCTTCTCACTAAAAGATGGTGCTCTGTATCATAAGCATATTTTTTGTTTTCATTTTTTATTCTAACAATGTTAAAAGGTGTATATATTGTGAAGTTTGTTTTTTGAAGATAGGAAAGGATCTAGCATAAACTCAATATGCATTTTTGCATAGATAGTTTAGGAGTCAGTTGGGGAATTATGTCCTCATAAGGGTCATGAGAAAATTTGATGGAGCACCATGGATGTAGCTCGACATGGATTGTTGTCTAATAATTCTGAGATCTATCATTTACGAGTTTAGGGAAGTGGTAATGTAGAAACTCAAGAATTCAGCTTAGGAGCTACACCTTTATGAGTGTTACAAGGCAACTTGATTAAATTCTACCTAAACAAAGAATTGTTTTTTCAAAGAAAAGCTTCTAAAGAATATGTATTTGTGTTTATTTATCGCTATATTTTGTTGTGTATAATGTAAATCTTAAAAAGTGGATGTTGGAAAATTAAGATTTGTATTTTAGTCAAATCACTTTAATGATTTAAATTAATAATTAAGTGGAAGCTAGTTTCTTGTAGAATAGCTTAGAAAGTTGTATAAAAATACAATATTTATATAAACATTTGTACAAAACTTTATAATCCTCAAATGAATAATAATATTTTATATATTTTTATTGTGCACATTATAAATTAGATTATTTTACAATAACTTTACCTCCATTTTTCAACACTGTGCGAGTGACATGACACTCTTAGACATGCAGATCTTGCAATAGATTCGATAACAAGCATGAGTGTGGTAGCAAAACATCAATTAGGCAGACAAGGTGTCATCTATGACTTCCATACATTCCAGTTGGGATGAGGGTGAGGCCTTCTATTATGGAACCTTGCTCATTTTGCATATGCTGGTTTAGTATAGGACACCACTAGGCAGGTGACCAGAACTCCTAATCAAGTCCCCACACTAAGGTTTTGAGATGTGATAGGAGGCATAGTGGGTAGCGTAATCCCATGAACACAGCTTGCAAATGAATGAATGGGAACCTATGCTACATTTCTGAGTAAATTTTGAGCTTATAGTTTGCATATCCAGGGGCCAAGTTCCAATTATACAAACATTTTGCAGGGTTTTTTCCCCAGAGTTACTGGTTGAGTAGATACCAAGAACAGTTCCATACATGCTCACAGTGGAAATGGTCACTGTAGAACATCAATGGCTTATGACATGAACATCTAATGGAGACATCCTTTCTCCAACACATTGTTCCAGTCTGAGATGTGTGTTCAGTTTGATGGTGAAATCACACAGGTGAGGAAGGTTCTCACTAAGACCAAAGAGTGGAATCAGTGGATAAATGCATGGCTTGTCTCAAAGGAACCTAAACTCAGTAGACTGGGGGCTAATTTGGTAGAAGAAGATCTCACCGATGAGGAGGTTAAAACATCAAGGCATGATTTTGGTTGCACAAGTTTTAGGGGTCGTGCCAGAGTCTCCTTTCTAGCAGATCATTTGATTTTAGATTTGTTTTTATATTTTTTAGTGTTATGAGAAAACAAAGGACTGTGCCAGGTGAATTTTGGTACACCAATTTGTTAGCAATAACTAAAATCACAATTTTGGAATAAAGTTTCTAGAAAAGTGTCAATTAAAGAAAGGTGAAAAATTAGATTATAAATTAATTATTAGGAGAAGCAGTGGAATTCTGGGCCTGCAATCTAATGTATGAATTTTAAGGGCTGAAATTTTTTTTGGTTAGATTTAAAAGAATTCAAATATAGTTTGAGTTGTCGTTAGAGAAAAGTCTATATAAAAAAAAATTAACTAATTTCTAAAAAGTTTTTTATAACAAAATTGTTAAATTAATCACTGCATCTATGGAAATTGATTTCATGGACTAAGCATCATTTTAAAAACATGGGGTTAACCGTCCACTCGACATGAAAATATTGAATTTAAAAGTTTGCTAATTCTTATAGATTTTGATGTAACAACAAACCTTCATGTAGTATCAAAACATGTAGAGCAAGTTATGAAATTTCATCAATAATCAAGGGCATGAAAGGACATTTTGTGTGATTTTTTACAATCACGAGAGTCACACAAGAAGTTTGTATAGGAATTCAAGGCAATCTAAAATCCAGTCACAAGAAGACAACATTGTGGGTTTTCAATTACAACCAGAAGTCATGAAATTGTAAAGGTTGTGAAAAGTCTAGTTATGAGGCCAACAAAATTCATAAATTGATAAGTAGGAGGTATTTTCCATCGCCATGGAAAATATCTCCTACTTATCAATTGATGAGCTAAAGGGTCTGTATAATGAATGGTTCATAAGGCACAACACTTGCTGAAGGTTTTGCAAATGGAGTTGCAAGCTAAGTGGGCTTAACCTTGGGGAAAACTCTGTGGTTAAGCATGCTTGAGCTAGAGTAGTACCAGGATGGGTGACCTCCCGGGAAGGCCTAGTGCTTCACCTTTGTGAGCATCACCTAGATGCAATGAGTGCTAAGTGGACCATTCATTATCATGAGAGATGGGTTCTTGTGAACCACTTCTCATGAAACATGGGTCAATGAGTTTGACTCGTAAAACTACATAGTTGAATCTTGATGGCAATATCACAAAAATCATAAAGCCTAAAATTTACATGGGACCCTTAAGGACACAACAGTTTTTTTTTATGTTTTGTGAGAATTTCCAATCTAAAGTCATATTTTTAGGGCTCACGAGCACAAAAGGGAAGTTTGTGGTATTTAACGTAGATTTTGAAGGGAGTTTTTGCTATGGTCATGTGGGAGAATCATGTGGTAGTTTGTGGCTTCAAAACCCTATTTACGAGTTTCGTCTATCAAAGTTGTAATTAAAGGTATTTATATTTGCATTTAAAATTTTATATTTGATCTAAACAAAATTATTTAAGAGTGAAAGTTTTCAAGATTATTTTTAAATTTTTTAGGGTATTTTTATTTTAGAAGGAAAATTCTATTAAAAAATATCTTAGTCACAATTTACACATTTAAAAAGTAAAAAATTTAAATGTAACTAATGAATAAAAATTTGTGGAGAATAGTAATGGGAATGAAAACCCACCTATAGATGTAACTAAGTCACTAGATTAGCAGGGAAAAGATGGTAAAGCTAAAGCCATTATTGGAGTTGTGCTTTTCAATTTTGAGTTACATCATATAGATCTAGAAAAAATATCCTAGAAAAAATAGGAAAATCTAAACAAACTATTTGAATGGAATTGGTTAATGTGAAGTTTTCATTAAAGCTTAAGTTATTCAAATTTAAAATGGTTGACATAGTCTTGATTAGAGGTAAAAGACGGGTTTTGAAGGGGCCTAGAACCCTTTACAAAAAGGAACAACTGAAACAAAAAGGGAACAACATTAAACAACCATCAGCCCAAAGTCAGCAAACCACCAGCCAAAAAATAGCCAAAAACTGGCAAACACCATTACATATTGTTCAGAATTTCAACAGCTTCCATCTCACTAGCAACAAGCTTCTGTCCCTTAACCCCAGTATCAGAAACCTCACTACCCGAGGCCCCAGCCTAATTTTTCAATCTATTTCTAGTCCTAACCCCAAGCCCACCAGTTTTTACCTCACAACTCAAAACAGAACCTTTAGCAGCACCCTTAACAGCAGCATCCTCCACCATCAGCTTACCCTCAGCAGCCATAGCATCAGCAGACAAAATTTCCTTTCTCTTTTTAGGGGAGAAAGCCATCGCAGAGTCTGACCTAGTCAAGACTTTAGGGGCTTCTCCACTCTTCATAACCACATTCCAAATTTTATCAATTTTCTCCTCAAGGGATAACATTCTTCCCTCCATACTTTGTTTCAAATTGACAGTTTCCTCCACCACAGTATCAGCAACAGTATTGAGACCAGCCATTAAATTATCAATTTGGCTTTGGATCGAAGGGTCCTTAGCCTTGCAAGCAATACTTCTAATACGAAAATTGGTCCCATTGATCTCATGAAAGAACAATTTAAACAGTTTAAAAAGCACATTGACACTATCACTATGTATAGTTATAAGCAATCTAAGATCTCTTATTAGACATCTAGCAAAAGTGAATGTTATGATAGATGACAAGGACGCCAAAGCCATTTTGTTAAAAATATTACCTTCTAAATGTTCATATGTTGTTTTTACCCTCAGTCAAATGCCTCCTCAAACTTTGAAAAAATGATTTCAACCCTCTTAGTTAAAGAAAAAAAAATAGTTGCAAGAAATTCAAAAAATGATCTTCAACCTTATAGTGTTTTATATTGAAGAAACAATTACATATAAGATTAGATAAATATAAATGGGAGATTGATTGTTTTTACTAAAAGAAAATAGGTCAAACAATCTAGAACTATAGAATTCAAGCTAATAATATTCTCAAGGGAAAGCTAAAAGACAAACAAATGTATCTAATGTAGCCATTGTTGAAGCTCCACCAAATGGTAACAATGGTGAAGAATTCATGTATTAAGAAGTTCAAAATTTGATGACAAGAAGAGATCTAGTGTAGATGAAGCTCAATATGGATGGCTATCAACATACTTTGAGAGTTTGTGAATCTTGAGAACTATACCCTTACAAGGGCCATGAAATAACTTGTGGAGCATTCTGGATATAGCTCAACATGAATGATTTTCCAATGATTTGGGAGGTTCATAATTCAAGAGTTTGGAGAGGTAGAATTTGAGAGTTCAAGAACTCAACTCGAAAGCTACACCTTTACAAGGGTTATGAGACAACTTGATGGAGTTTTATCTAGTCTAAGAACTAAATTTTTAAAGCAAAATTTATCAGCAATATGTTGGTCTATTTTTTATTTTTTATTAGTATTTTCAATTTGTATATTTTTTTTAATTTTAGTATTGTAAACCTTACTTAAGTGAGTGTTTGAATGTGAGGCTTACCTTTTGTAATAAAAATACTCTAGTAACCTAGTGACTTAATGGTGTATTATAAAAATTAATTATTGTTATTGCTCAATTACATCTCTCAAACTCTATATAAGGAGATGAATTCATTTTTTAAAGCATACAAAAATATATCATAATACTATTTGGCGGTATTTGTTGGTGTGAACAAGGTTTTTCCCTAACTAGTTTCTCTCTTGAGTTCTATTCACATCTATTTAGTTAAGCTTACTTTAAAGGGCACATTTAGGTCAATTACTTTTTATGTCACATGTCATATGATTATGACACTTGTCATAATTATATTTTCCTACCTCTCGCATTGCCTATATAAGAAAAGTTACTCTTATACGTTGTATATATGTCATTGTATGTCATTATACGATGCATGTGTTGTATGATCTAGAATTCATTTCTTGTTACTCTCTTATGGAAGATTCTTTTTGGTTTTACATGTGGTCTTAGTTGTTTAAGTGTATTATGTGACTCTTACATGATATTGGAGCTTCATATTTGTAAACCACTTCTCAATTTGGAAGTCCTTAAAATAAATAAAAAATTGGGTGCATATAACTCAATAGGTTTTAGGTTTTTTAAAAATAGACCTCATTATTGAGTTTAGAGTCTAGAAGACTCAAAACCTATAAATTTATATACAACTCGATAGGTTTAGATTTGGAAGAAAAAAAATCATTTTTTAGGGTTTGTAGAAAATTCAATAATAGAAAATCATACATCCATATGGACCCATATATTTTTCAACAGACATACAAGTCTATATTTGTTAAAAATGGATCTATTCACAATATATTTTATAGAATATATGTTAATGTGTAAGTAAGGTATAGTCATCAAAAAATTCTAAGGGTTTATTGGTTGGCTAGCTATATTTTTTTCTAGATTGATGTCATCAGTGAAGAGGTACATGTGTGTCCACATGGCACCATGACAACAAGTGAATTTTTGTATATTGGTCAAATGGAGGTTGAAGCACCTAGTTTTTATCAACTCACAATGGCTAAATCTACAAGAAATGTGGCCACCATTATACCACTACTCTACCTCCTACCTATCCCCTAGTTTAATTGATCAGTTGGTCACGCAACCCAAATCCACCACTAGTACACTATCTAGACCACTGGCACCACCCTAATAGTGCAAGTGGGTTCTTTTTGTATTACCCTAAAGGAGGTATTTTTTCAATGGGACAAATTTTTCCAAGGTATCAATTTTCTACATTCTTATAGATATCAAAAATTTGGTTCTAATAACTTCACAATGGTATGGTATTTTTTTCATATTTTGCTAAATGTGTCTATTTTTAGTTTGAAGCCCTTATTTGATTACATTTTTTTTACATAATATTTTGTGCCTATGGTGTCCAATTTTGAACTTATTATAGGTATTAAAAACATATTTCTAGGCAATACACATCCATCCATGTATTTTTACTTGATTTTGTATTAGATTTCATAATTTTAATTCAAAGTCATTTTGAATGCTCTGGCCCATCTCTTGAAAAAATTATTGAAATTGGTGGTTGATTTTTGTCATAGTACTATAATTTCAATACTAATTCATGTTGGGGAGGTTATAATTAATAAAGAAGGTTTCATGTCTATGTAATTTGGGGATCTATCATATTTCATCATAGTTTTTCAATACATCCTTCCATAATAATTTTGCAAAGAGAAAACTATAAGCAATGGAGAGATGGTATCTTGAAGCACTGATGTTGGCTTAATTTTTTGCCACTTTTATACGGGACTGTTTCTCAACCAAATACTTTTTGGAGAGATTTTGTTTAATTTTTTAAAAATGAACATGTCAAAGGATTGATTGGTCTACATGTTGACAATCACACTTGGAGTGTCATGTTGCACATTGGGTGTCCTTATGCTTGGGAGATATATGGAGGTCTTGATACTTAGCCATTTTGAAATGATCATGTTTTAGATCATCTTGCACCCCTTAAAGATTCAAACAATCTACCATATGAAGTCATGACAGAAATAAGGATTTTTTAATGGAAGTATTGCATGCTTGGATGATGAGGAGGAAGGATTATTCGGATCCTTCTTCTCCTCCTATAGAGACACTTAATGATCCTTCATCTTCATTGATGCCTATGTTGAATCATTAATTGAGACTCCCCTTATTCGTACTTCTTTAAAGTTCGGCAATATTTCATGTCTTTCAATACTTTGAAGTTTAATAAGTTGTTTCTAGTATTATAGATTTAGCTTTGTGGGATGACCTATTGATAGTTACCTTAGATTTTTTTGTGAGGCTCATCTTGCAGATTTGAAATACACGCTTGATGATATTCATTTCCTCTTTCATGATAATTATAGGACACCTATTATCACATCATCTTTATCTTTAGAGATTGTTCTTCATGTGTCTTCACAAGTTTTTTTATTGGTTTCACCTCATTACATTCTAGCATATTTTGGTTCCAACATGTGGACACTTGAGAAATTTTCAAAGGCACACATCATGAGACTTCCTCCCTCATCTCTCTTCTTGGAGTTTCTTATGCATACACCATTGGATTTGTTTCTTCCCAAGGGGAGAAATGTTATTTGTTAATTTTTGGTAATCTCCAACATTCATCCTTCAGCATTCATCATTGGCATAGGATCTACTTCTTTTTGGGGGGATATATAGTCTCACTGTTTCTCTCCTAGGGGGCTATTGATTGTTTATTCATCATGGATGTAGTCCTTGGGGATCATGTTGAGTTTTTATTTTATCACTTGTATATGTTGGTTTACATGTTTTCTCTCTTTTGGAGAGGGATTTTTCCTATAGGTTTTTCTCCTTTACTCTATTTATGAGACTTTTTATTCATGGGTACATCACCAAGCCTTGTTGTTGAGACCTATCTATGCATTTTTTCATTTGTATTCCTCCCTAAGTTTCATTAAGGGGGGTGGGTATGTGTAGGATCATGATGGGCCAAAAAGTGGCGATATGATGGGTATGTGTAGGGTATGTGGCTGATGACTTTTTTTTCACCCAAAATTGATGAAACGAAAAGGGTTTTTAAAGGAGATTCTCAGCTTTCCACCAATATAAATTATTCTTTACTTTGAATTTAATAAATAATTATTATTCATTTTTCTATTTGAATTATGACTAAAAGTCTTGATTGATAGGTATTGATTGAAAAACATCAATAGCTTTCTAAACGGTATCACATTTTTGAATCAAACATGCATCACATTCTATGCTTCACATACTATAGGATTAAAAAATGAATTTCATGAAGTTTTGACCAAGTTAAGGTGGTCGACATACATTTTTTATATTTTTTAAAAGTTGTAATAAAAATTCATAATTAATTATTTACTTGGAAAAATTACAAAAATATGCATCACATCGGAACATGAGTCCTCTACTTATATCTAAAATCTTCTAAAAAAATATTATCATTTTATTGTAGTTAGGGTGGTCAAACAGACACCTACTTCTTATTTTTTCCCTGAAATTTAAGTACTACTGCATTGAAATTTCAATTTTTTATCAAATAGATTTCATTTTTTTAAATAAACCTAGTAGTTTAGAAACTACATTCAATTTGCTACAGATTCTATTCTTAGATATTTTTGAAATAATATAGATAACTTATTCAAATTTTTACGTCAAGTTGTCTAACTAATTTTTCTGAATTTTCGTCACCACTTAAGGGTCTGTTTTTTCCATGATGATCTTGCACATACCTGGGTGTTGGTGTGAACAAGGTTAACTAATTTCTCTCTTAGGTCCTATTCACATCTAGTAAGTTAAGTTTTCTTAGGGCACATTTAGGTAATTCATTTTTTACATCTCATGTCATATGATTATGATGTCTACTTTTCATAACCCTATGGTGTCCTATCTCTCACCTTGCCTATATAAGAAAGCTTCCTCTTGTATATTATATATGACATTGTACCGTGTATTTATTATATAATCTAGCAATTTTTTTCTACTCTCTTGAGGAAGGTTATTTTTGGCTTTGCAAGTGATCTTGGGTGCTTGATTCTATTGTGTGACTTACAATATTTTTCAAAGTAATAATGGTGTAATAATTTATATATTTTCTCAATATTTCAATGTGGTATCAAAGACTTGACCTAGTTTCAATTCCTCTAAGTTACATCAAAGGGAGAATGTTAGACTAACCACCACACTCCTAAGAATCAATCTTGTGGACTAACTTCCTTCTCGAGAACCTAGGACTATCTTACCACATGAGATGAAAATGTTGGGTTTCGAAGTTTACATATACCTATAGGTTTTGGTGTAACACTAAACCTTCAAAATTTAATATAATTATGCTTAATTTCTCTTTGATGTGACATTTTTTAGTTAACTTAAATGTCTTTTATGCCTATGACTATGAATGCTTTTTAATATTTTATAAACGGTGTGCAGGTTTATTTGAGGATTTGGTATTTTCTTATACCTTGAATGGATAATCTTAAGATTGATATACTAATGTGCATGAGTAATTAAGTGCTAACAACTACTAGATATGATATTCATTGAGTAAATAAAATATATTATTTTTAAATATTTTATTGATTTACAATATGTTTTGAATATGTATTGAAGTCTCCTACTGGATCCCCTGTTTTCAAAAGCCTTTGGAAGGCCTAGGAGCTAGTGAAGCATAAAGTTGGTTTCAATTGCTATAATTTGTTTATAAACGATAATTTGAAATGTCATTTTGGATGTTCTATGTGGTGGAGCTTGTTGCATAACTCCAAACCTTTGGCCCTCCTGCAAGGGTGCTCGGCCAAAAAGTGGAGTCTATGTAGCATCCAAACCTTTCATAACGTTCTAGAAGATGAGGCAAATCAAACCCTTGGAAAAACTAACTGAGGAGTTTAATCTTGATAGTGCTAATGCTAGAACTTAAAAAACTATCTTGGACTCTTGTAAAAATGCTACTTTCCCCTTGAAATATGTTGAAAAGTGTAACATTTCTGAAGATCTTGTTTGGAGTGATGGTACTCTAATTGTTGGAATTAAAGCCAAAAGTATTTATAGAGAACTAACCAAAGACGAATCTATTAAACCTCATTTAAATGCTTGTTGGGGCATGAATTTCTCTAATGAAAAATGTGTAAAAATCTTCTCCTCTGTGTGGCAGAATATCAAGGAGCCTAAGAAGGATTGTTTTAGGTGGCAGCTGCTACTCCATAAGATTCCTTTTAAGGTTAATCATGTTGATGTGGACCTATGCAGATTTTGCAAGATACCGGAAACAATATTACACTTTTTTTTTGAATGTTTATATGCTAAAGAAATCTGGAACATCTTTTGTAATGAACTTTCAATTTGGTGAAATGGTAATATTAATTGGCATGAGGTTATGTTTACTTCCAGGGAATTGAATAAGGATTACTTCTTGTTTTGGGACTGCCTTACCACTGAGATTCTTTGGTTTTTATGGAAGGCTAGGAATGAGGAAAAGTTTCAAGGGAAAAAAAGGGGACTTACTGAGTCTGATAAATGACTCACATATTTATCCATTGTGATGCAGGTTATAATGGCAATGGAGGTTTCAATGGAAAAACTCATGACATTGATCATTGTCAGTGAATCTCATGCATGGCATCACAGTCAAGAGGACTCGAAAATCTTCCTAAAGGCATTGAGGTAGTTTCAAGAGGTCTTTAACAACGCAGCAACTGGCACTTGAGGCATTCAAAAGGAGTATAATGAACAGATCAAGAAAAGGGAATTCCTAGTGAGGAAAGAGGCCCAAGGCTCTTCACAAGCCTGAACCTTGAAGGAGGCAGCTAACTGTTAGTTGATGAGAACTGATGTTTTGTTTATGACAACCTTTATAACCTTTTTTCTATACTCGGTGAATTCATTGGACACATCTAGTTGTTTGTATATGTTGTAAATTGCTGGTGTGTTCTCCTTATTAAATGTTGTAATAGTCAAGTATAACTATTGATACTTATAGCTTTTCAGTCCCTAGGTGACTGTTTATTTCTATTGTAATACTCTGGTGCTCATGTTGTAACTGTGCATAAACTATTATTAATACAAAAAAAATATGTATTGAAAGAATCCATTTCAATCATGATACACATTATCTTATCATATTTGAAAATTTGCATATGTTATATGGTTGATACAATTGACCTTATACAATTATCTCGTATTGGCCCAAGTAAAATATCACATTGAAGCTCGTATAATCAAAGACCAAAACTATTTAAAAGTTAGGAATATATATAATTACAAGACATTGGCATCATATAGAAATGTTTTTGATTAGTGATAAAGCATGTTTTGAATGAGCCTCAAAACCCTTTACAATAAGAGATAACCAACACATCCAAAAAATAGAAAAAGTAGCTAAAAAAGATAGGCTACCGCAAAACAATAGTGAAGTTGTCACACCCCAAATATAACCAACAACACATAAACAATTGAACCCAAAATACCAACAAAACAAATAAGGATGGCCAACTACACCACCCTTGGACCCTTCCTAATGCTCTAACACCCAAAACCTAGGTGTGGGAGGTGCAAGCATGTTTAGGATGACCACATTTCCTTAAATGGACAATCTTCCACTAAAGATCATCCTCCAAAGACTCAAATCAAGGAGAGAGGGAAGGGTTATCCTTCACTACCCCCAAAGGTAATGAAACAAGAGCAGTCAATTTTATTGAATCATGCAAATACATATGAACCATAGATTCAACCCTTGGAATCAAAGATTCTAAATGTGGAATGGCCAAAGGGCCCATGGAAGATAATAAGTTGTGAGTTTTAAAAGATACCATGGCCCTTAGGGCCAAGTCCTCCAACGCCTCCTCAAAATCAAAAAATTCCTCAATAGTCAAATGCTCGCAGTGAGCATTTTTCAACCAAGTCACCTTTCCTTTCTTGCAGTGAGAGCTAGGGCAAGCCAAATCCGAGTGTCCTATAGCAGATCATTTCTTGTAACGAAAAAATAAACCCTCATAGTCAAGTGTTTGATTCCACAGTCTATCCCCAACAAGTAGGACAATGTCCCCAAATAAATCCTTAGAGGTGTCAATGTCCACGAGAATGTGGGAATAAGTAGTATAGTCATATTTTACCATCGTAGCATCTTCCCAAATAGGAAAAATATTCAAGGATTATGTCAATGGGTTGAAGGCAGGAAACCAAGGTTTAAGAAAGAGAGAATGCTTTCCCCATCATTCAGCACATGTGTCCTATCAACACTCAATCGGAAGGATCCCACTAAAAACCCTATAACATAAGGATAGAGTTTGATCCTACCCTTCATGAGGGGCCTCCAAGTCTCCAAAGTCCATTTGTTCAGATCAAGAAAGGAAGGACAAAAACCATTAAATCTGCAAATGAGAGCATGACATTTAAAGTCTTCATTATCTAACACCTCCTACACACAAATAACAAATGGGGAGGAAGGAGAGCAAGACAAGTGTTTACCCCACTAGGAGGGGCAAGCAGAACCCTAATGGAGGGTGAGAACCACCATTAGGGACACTAGACCATGTAGCTTTTTCATAAGAAACCTTTGCACTACCAACACCAAGGCCAAAAGAATGTGTCACACAAACCTTAAGAACAAGGGTGTCTCGAGTACCAATCAATGAAAAATTGTCTATCACGACACATGAGGGAGAAAGAATGGTAATTGGAATAGCACACAAGTAGGCACCAAGGTTTGAATCAATTACAAACAAAGACTTATCCCCCAAAACCCCTTGAACACTAGTAGGAGTGGAATTTGTACACAACAAGAAAGTGTCATTTGAACTAGACTTGTGGTAACATAGAGAAGGAGACGGGAGTGGCATCACAAAAATTGCATTTGTTAAGTATCCCTATTGCTCTATGCATCATATAGAAAAGTTACTCTTGTTATATGATAGGAAAAGGGTATTTCTAGCTATTTTTATATTATTGTGGTTTTACAAGTACCATCAACATCATCCATTCATTGATGTTTTATTTGACTTTATAAGGATTAATGAAAATGTTATATGATTCTGATGGGTTTTTTTCTTGATTACAATTTCATTTTTAAAAATAGTCGAAAAGGAGAGTAATCATCAAACTAAAGATAATTGAATCTCAATAGATTTCACATAAGAAATGTTGGTTTGTATTTCAAGTGAATTCATGATAATGAGATTTTTTCTAGTATTGGAGCATGTGTGAAGACATACCATCCATTCTAAGTAAATGTTAAACAACAATGTAGTTGTGATTGTGTAATATCTTGATGAGTTTGTACAATGATATTTTGAACTTGGAGTTGAGTTGAGTTTAATAATAATATATAATGTGCATGCTTATCATATTTTTAGAATTTTTTCATTATAAATAATCTTTCTTGTTATTTTAGGGAATGAATATATGTTACCAATATTTTATTATTATATTTTTTGTTGAAGATGATCTTTATCTATTTATGGATTTCTTATATTTGTTTATATATGAAGTTTTATTATAATATTTATTTCCTTGATATTTATGTATGAGGGTGAATCTATCAACTTCTTGATGTTAAACAAGTTATGAGACTTTTCATTTTTTAAATATTTTTGCACTATTTCTTAATTATATAAACCTATTTTCTTAAAGGGATTCAAACTCATTACTCTCACTATAGTTGTAACTTATTTCTAGAAACTTAACAACGTATTCCTTCCCATCACGAATAATGGAGGTAGTTTGGTTACTTAATGAATATCATATGGTTTATAGATGTTTTTTCGCTCAAGTTTTTCAATTTAACTTATTTAATTTTGAATTTTGATTATATTAAATTTTTTACTACAATATTTTAAAAATAATAATCTTTATTGAACTTTACTTAGTCAAATGCTTGAACTAAATTTATCAATGTACCCTTCAAGATAAATTTTACAACCATATAAATAAGACCATACAAAATATTTTAATTCTTAATAAAAAAATTTAATGACCATAATTTTGATGATACCAACAAAATTTATTTGCATTATATCCTTTATAAGAATGATGGGTGGCATCAAAATATGTGATCCCAACTAAGGGAAGTAAAGCTTGGCTTTTATTTAATTTTAAGGCTTGTTGGAATAGTATTTCAATTGAGGTTAGTATTAGCTAATCTTAAATGATGTTTGACTCCTACCTATAATGGAAACATGATTTTTATATTAGGTTGCATTGTATCTCATCTTAAGAGAATCACACCCAATTGGTTTAAAAAATTATATTATAAGGTTTCACATGTTCGTTTGGATGGCATCAAAAAGGCCATATCAAGTGTGAAGCGATCACATTTTGATGTATTCTTCAGCTTGTAAATGCTTTGGGGTTAAAATAGAGCACCTAATATTAATTTCATGGAGATAGGCGTATGTGAAATTTAAGTATCTATTAATAATTGTGGACCTTATTATCTGTGAATTTCTATCATTTGATGAAAGGATGGGCTTATTCATTGTTAAATAATTTAACTATGAAAAAATAAAACAAATAATCCTTAAGAAGCATGCCAAATTGAAATTATGTTCTAAAGGTTCTAATGAGGTCATCAAATTATCATATATGCAAAGGTAAGTGAGAATGCAGTTATATAGTGTCATGTTCACGAAGAGTTTAAGAATAATTATGCATGTGTGTTGTAGGGAAATTTGTCATCTGTACTACAAAACCAATTTTAGATTATCACATTTTAAATGTGTCCCCTAAGTTATATGGAACCTTAGGTTGGATGAGGAGGGCGAAATAGTTTGGTTTCCAAGATAAGCATGGGATTTTTAATATAGTTGTGAGTATTTTTTGAGTTTCTATACGATGTTTTATTTACACTTGAAGCTAGTTTTGCAAGTGAGCTATAAATGTCATCATATCAATCATAGAGAGACTTCAATTTTTATTGGTGAAAGTGATGGGGTATTTTTATCTAGTTTTTTCTAATCTAAGATATTTTAGATAACTTGGGTATGTTAAGCTTAGAGTTATTAATGTTTTTAACAAATTTTTTCACATGGTTCCAACTAGAGATGAGCACGTAATAGGATTATTTTGAATGATTTTAGATAAAAAGACAAACGTATCACGATAGATAATTTCCAATGCGCTTACGATCTAATGTTTCTATAAGAAAATTTTAAAAATAATGTTTGAGATCATCCCTATGTTATAGTTAACTTTGACAAAAAATAATAAGCTAAATATTAATGTTGTTGATCACATATTATTGTTAATGGTGATTCAACATATTTTTAAATATTTCTACAATCTAAATTTTGGGTGAAAAAAAGTAGCTCTTCAACGTTTTGGTGTATTGACAAGAGATTAGATGTTGGAGGCACATGGATTAATAATATTTTCATCACTAAAAATTTGCTAGTTGTAGTCACTATTTTATTCATCTATTCATCCATGTTCATTATTTGTTTGACTCCTCTAAGAATGACATCTAGTGAAAGATACAATACCATTCATGTAGAAAGAAATATCACTTAAATAGTCATCAAGTTTTTTATATTACAGAAAATAAGAAATATGAATAATGTGAAATCAATTTTTTAATCTAGAACATGCTAAAAGGAAGATCCACTTTATTACATGACTTTATGGGAATTGTGACTTCTTCTTCTTTTTTTTGAAAATTTTGATAATTTCCAAAAAAGAAAGAAAGGTTTACAAATATATCAAATAATATGTACTTGGATGAAATACAAAATTTAGATTTTTAATTTTATCATGTTTTTTTTTCTTTGTAGAGATTTTCTAAAAAGTTTTGTTTTCTACCCTTCATTATTATGTAATATGATGTATGTTTCATTTAATTACCTTCTTTCTTAACAAAAACATCAAGAATCAACCACATATTTATAATTCAAATTTATCATCATTCGAAACATGTCTTTAACCAATAATTCAAAAAAATGCTTAAAAAAACATTTACCAAAATCAACCTCATACAATAACAAAAACATATTATAAAATCAACCTCTACACATATGTGCAAGTTGCAACCACATATTTATAATTCAAGTTTATCATCATTCGAAACATGTCTTTAACCAATAATTCAAAAAGATACTAAAAAAAACATATACCAAAATCAACCTCATACAATAACAAAAACATATTATAAAATCAACCTCTACACATATGTGCAAGTTGCTCACTATTTAGACTGCTCTTTAAAAATCATACTCATTACACCTTCAATTGACATCAAAGCACACTCCAGCCAAAAGAAAAAAACAAGGTTTAGATGTTTTAGCTTAGCTTCAATAGAAGTGAAGTTAAAGAACATATTTTAAATGATTTAGGTGGACGCATAAGTCATGTAGAGTGTTAGCATTGGATAGCATCTATGTAACAACTTGTCACCATTACCCCTCAAATTTTGTAACAGGATCTAGAAAACCTTAAATTATATTGTGGATGATTTTTAATGCTAAGGACTTCATGATTTAATGATAATTGAACTTGTGTGACCTTTTATGTGACGAATGTTTGATCAAATAGTAGACTTTGATGAAACCATGGTGGTTCGATATATATGCATTTATGTATAAATTGTTAGTCACGATGTTATGATCTGTTTGGTAAATGTTAAGTCTCAGGGACAATCGGGTGCCAATCAGAGTTGAAGGGGAGTGTCTAGTTCCGAGTTGGTAATTGAATGGTAACCATGTTGGCAAAGATGCTCAAGTGGAGATCAGGTGACGACACATCAGATTCAATCTATGAACATTTGCTTTGGATGGAAAGCAGGATGCATAAATGCCAGATTCGAGGCAAGAAAGATACCGGAGATCCTACTTGGGGAAAAAGGCAACCTGAATAATGAAAACTGGGAGAATACATGGATAAAAGCTCAGAAGTCAACAAAAATGAGGAGCAATTCAGAAAACCATTCTTGGGAAATAAGGTTTCCACCACCTGAGGAATCTGAGAATGATGACCACAGGGAAGAGTGCTTTGCCTAATCATTTTGTAGGTTGTCAACAAAATGAGGAAGAAACTGAGGAAGGTTTTTGTAAATTCCAATTGGTGAAGTCTAAGAATTTAACATAATTATTCAGAAAAAATCGGGGGAAACCAGTAAAAGAGCAACAAGGAAGCCAAGAACTGAGAGCCTTGAGCATTTCATTGGGTTGTTAAGGTAATGGAAAACTTGGTTGCAAGCCTAGTGTTGTATGAGTTGTCTGTGTTTCCCTGTATATTGAATGCATGTGTGTTTAGGTTAAGAATGTGTGTTAGTGTGTGGCTCTTGAAAGAGAAGAGATCATTCCTTAATGTCCGTGGACAGAAGGAAACCCATAACTATAGTTGAGATCCATGAAGAGAAGTAAAAAGTTTTATCTCTCAATGATTAATTATGGCATGGGGAAATTAAATTATGTCGAAAAGCTTCGAGTCTACAAGGGTTTTTAAATTATGTTGATAGGGAGGGATGGAGCACGACAGAGAAACAAGATGAGTGGGTTTTAAATTATGTTGGTAAGTGCAAATGAGGTGGTTAAGTCTAGATAGACTCATGGAGCGAGGTAGAGAGAGACTAGATGAGGTTGTTTTAAATTATGTTGGTAGGTGCAAATGAGGTGGTTGGGTCTAGATAGGCCTAGGGAGGGAGAGAGAGCAATTTCGGGATTTTAAATTATGTGTGGGTTGTGAGTGGAGATAAGGTGGTTTTAGGAGGGAGGGAGGGAGGCTTCAATCTTAGGAGAGGTGGTTAAGCCTAACTAGATGGTTAGAATGAATGAGAGAAGTGTGGCAAATTATTGGACAAGATGAGAGAGAGAGGGAGCGTGGGGTGCAACTCTAAGCTTAGAAGAGATGGTTATGTCAAAAAGCTTTCAATCTAGATGAGGGGGTTTTAAATTATGTTGGTAGGTTGTGAGTGCAAATGAGATGGTTTAGTCTAGATGGGCCCATGATGAGAGAGAGACAGAGAGATTAGAAAGAATGGGAGAATTGTGACAAATTCTTGGACAAGATGAGAGAGAGAAAGAGAGTGTGTGTGTGTGTGTGCAACTCCAAGCTTAGGAGAGGTGGTTCTGTCAAAAAGCTTCAAGTCTAGATGAGGGGGTTTTAAATTGTTGGTAGCTTGTGAGTGCAAATGAGGTGGTTAAGTCTAGATAGGCCCATGCTGAGAGAGAGTGTGCAACTCCAAGCTTAGGAGAGGTGGTTAAGCAAAAAATCTTTGAGTCTAAATGAGGAGGTTTTAAGTTATGTTGGTCAGTTGTGAGTGTAGATGAGGTGGTTAAGTCTTGATAGGCACACGAAAAGAGAGAGAGAGAGAGAGAGAGAGAGAAGAGAGTGAGAGACTCCAAGCTTAGGAGAGGTGGTTAAGCCTAGCCAAATGATTGGAAAGAATGGGAGAAGTGTGACAAATCCTTGGATGAGAAAGTGGTTAAACTAGATTGGTGTTGATTACATTAAGAAAATATTAGTGTTAAAAAATGTGCTTGAATAGTTGTCACTCGTGAATCTTGGTAATTAATGTACTTAACATATTTTATCAAGTTTAAATTATGGTGTATGTGTCCTATTCTGCCTTGAGAATCTTATGTTGCTAGTTCCTTGGCCCAAGGCTTGGTTTTGGTTACTTCCACGATAATCATATGAGAATAGTGGATTGCTTGAGATTCAAACTTGCAAATGATTGATGATACATTGACATCCCCTAGTTACCATACTTGTTACCCCTATGGAATTAGGCACTTGTTGTAAGGTTGGTTGGGTGAAATAGTGGACTTACTTCCTCTTTTGGCAAGGAAGATAGTAGATATTATGAGAAAAGGACATGTTGAACATTAATGAAACTACCTCAACCCTATCAGACTATAGATAGCTTGTGTGTTAACAATTTGTTATATTTAATTGAAGATGAATCTCCTAAAACATGTTTATGTTATGATTAGAATGATGTTCTACTTGTGAATGCTAACTTTTGGGTTGGAACCTAGACAAGGACACTATAAATGAAGTTGAGGTCTAGTTGCAATTGGATGGAAATGTCACAAAGTGAGGACGATCCTCAAATTTTTGTTGGGAAACTATTTCATTAAAATTATGTGTTCAATTCTTCCAATTTAATGCATCTATTATTTTAACGTATAACAGTAAGGGTTCTATAGGGCCCTTTAACCTTGATAACATAAAACTATTACAATATCATTTGATTCATAATATCAAAATTTGACACAAAGCCAACTCTAACACATACCCATCAACCTATACCACAATACAAAAATAACCACTATATGTAACTAAATCCTAACCTCTACTACACATATAACCAAAGCATTTACTACCAAAAAAAATATTGTTGAAGATTACAAAAACATTAGACCACCCCACAACACTTAGTATACCATTGAAATATGCCATGTATTTACCACTTCTTCAACCCAAGGTTCAATTGAATTTCTAAACCTCCCAAATCAATAGCGAACCAAACATGGAAACCTAACCCCATAACATATATCCCACCATCTCCTACAATGATGTAGACAAGGGCCACAAAAGTGCAAAATGGTGAAATCATTCCCAACTTCTAGCCTCCCTCTAACGTGTTGCACATGCAACCCCTCTAAGGCCCAGCCAACATCCCTATAGAATTCCCAATGACACCAATTGCATTCCTTAGCTTTTCCCATGCAACCACAAAACCTTAATGTTGTGAAGGAATGGCGATTGATCTTTGCCCTCCACTCCTAAAGATTTTTGTTTCATTCCTACCTCCTTGCTAGCTACTCGCACAGACATCCTTGCAAACTAGTCTAGAAAGAACAACTTATGAAGCCATAATTGTTGCTACCCATCTAGGATGTAATAGGCCAAATTTGTTATGAATCTCCTCAAATGGCCACTTCAAAGTGATATCCAACCTTCAATACTTGCTTTCCTGAAACAGCTTTGATACCCTAATGTTGTTGAGTCATGACAAGAGAAGATACATTGCAAGCACCTATCATGTATTCCATCTTCTACTTGGATTGCTCCAACACATCCATATTGTTGGTGTTTCACCATAAGCACTAAATACACAATTGGATACCCTACAAAGTGATACAATGCATACAATTCTCCTATCACCACCATATCATGGAAAATTGCACTACAATCAATCCTTATAATGCCACACCTACCACTACTATCAATTTATAGAGGCACATTGAAGCATTGATCACCTCACCAATCATCCTCCCATCACCCAAGTACTCTACCTGCCAAGCTCTTAATGAAAGTGGCCAATTACTCACAATCCAACAACAACTATCCTTTGCAAAGCACACACGCCTTAACACTTTACTCACCACATTTAGCTAAGGGGATTTGAAAGAAGGTTTTGATGCTAGATTAGGCCAAAAATTGTTCAATGGCTAAATAAAGCTATTAACAACACTTGCCCAATCCCTTCATTGGCCAAATATTTGCTATAATGTTAAAAATTTATTTTAAAATGTTTAACCTAGTTGTACAAGGTTTTGATTTATGACTTGAGCCTCCTCTACATACTGAACACTATTGAAGAATCCCCCTACACTATTGAATTCTTCATATTTTGTTCTTCATCACTCTTAAATTGCTAATAAATCTTCTCATTCTACCCTAGTGTTAGTACAAATACCCTAATATAATGATTATCCATACATCATGTCATCTTGTGAGTTACGTCAAATAAAGCCACCATATACCAAAACTAGGTTACCTTGCAAAGCTCCATAAAAATTCAATTTATAAAATCCTATCAAAGGAAGGCATCAAAAGTCCTTTCTTTGGTTTGCCTCTTCTTTCAACCCATCATTGTTTCCATTGTATCGCACCCCTTAAACAAGGACAATGTCATTGATATCCCATGCTTTAAGCACATTTCTTTCCAATTTAGTGCATGTATTGTATCTATAATTGAAAATTAAATGCTTGGTTCCCCTTGCTAAGATTAGTTACTAATGAAGTAGCTCTAAGAACCTTATGGAACTTGACTAGAGTAGTTGTGCTTCAAGGTCCCTACCTATAAATCTAAATCTATTAAAGCTTGTATTATATTAAGAGAAACTATCTAAGAGGGTGAAACAAGTTGAACATTTGTAAATTCTAAGCAAACTAAAAAGGTAGCTCCATATGTATATGTATGTGAATAGATATCCCAATTGCTAACATTTTAATGTGCCCTAATAAATAAATGTCAAATTATGCTGAAAGAAATCACAATCAACTATGTGAACTGTATTTTTACAATAGGGCTCTATATGTGGATCTATGTCAAACTTAATAATCTCATAAAACTATCATTTTCCAGTGATGTTTGAACCCTTCCTTTTTTTCCCTTGCTTCCATATAACCATTCAAAAGTTGTAATCCCTTACCAAAAAGGAATTCAATATCAAAAGCATGCTTTATTTTTGAAGTTCTAGTCTTAGATAAATTTTTCCTTTATGCATAAGTTGAGTCTCGACAAATTTAGTTTGTCATTGTGATGAGAGGTCTTGCCACATCTTGCCCAAGCATGTGAGATCATGACAAGTTTAGTCCTCTTGGCACCATCACTCAAGCATAGTTATTAGCCCAAAATTTTAGTAGCTTTGGTTTAAGCAACCCTAATGTGCAAGATCTTGAGATGCTTTATTTTTGAAGTTCTAGTCTTAGATAATTTTTTCCTTTATGCATAAGTTGAGTCTCGACAAATTTAGTTTGTCATTGTGATGAGAGGTCTTGCCACATCTTGCCCAAGCGTGTGAGATCATGACAAGTTTAGTCCTCTTGGCACCATCACTCAAGCATAGTTATTAGCCCAAAATTTTAGTAGCTTTGTTTTAAGCAACCCCAATGTGCAAGATCTTGACAAGTGTCACAATCTAGGTAGTGTTGTATCACTCAAAAGTCAATTGGATTAAGTCCTTTCCACACTGAGTTCCTTGAATCTAGAAGATATCAATAGGTCCATCTTACCACCTCAAAGTTATGCAGGTAGTCAATCGATCTTTTACCCAATGGGCATTAAGTGATATCTCAACATGTGTCAACATTTCACCCCCATCACATCCTCGGAGCCACCGAAGAAAAGGTTCATTATTTTCATTACGTTAGACCCCAATCACTTATTAACCTAGAATTAAGCCTTAGCTTTTAGTAGTAACCCATAGTTAAGTCTATAGTTGACACTGTAGGGGTGAAGACTTAGAATAATTAACTACCAAGATTTATTGAATTTAAGTTGGCCATCAGGTCCCAAATCATGTTGGAAGTGTTTCCTTGCAGTCTACGGCATTTGAATATGTTTACCACATGACGCAAGTCACTGACAAGTGTCACCCACTCGCACTACCTAATATCTTTATCATCCACAAAGTTTTGCAATGGATTTGAGTCAATAGATAA
Source organism: Sequoia sempervirens (assembly GCA_007258455.2). Taxonomy (NCBI): domain Eukaryota; kingdom Viridiplantae; phylum Streptophyta; class Pinopsida; order Cupressales; family Cupressaceae; genus Sequoia; species Sequoia sempervirens. The sequence continues at coordinate 43,916 of VDFB02224063.1, forward strand.
ACCAAAGGTTATAATTATATCACGTTCAAACCTAGTACCAAACCTCTCTTGATTTCAAATTCACCACGCTAGCTCAAATCTGTGGATGGAATTGATCCCAGATTTAAAACCCGTTTATCTGCATTCATGGTCCAGGCCCAATAACAGAATTGTGCCAAGTGGCATCAGTTGTGTTGTCATCTAAAAAGAGTGTAAGTAAATCTAAGTCTAACCAGACGTGAATTTAGAAATTGTATATCGCATCATTTTTTCAAAGTTTTAACCCTGGAGTGCTCCAATATTGAGACAAACCTGATACCCAAATTCAACATTGGTCTATTTAAGCACTCGTGTCCCCTTCCATGTGGGGCAGAGACCTCAAATGAGTTCATAGGTTATGTTCAATGTACAGTCAAGAGGCAGCACACGCGTGCATTGTAAGACCACCCCATGGGCCAAGACTGCTGATATGTCTTGACACGACCTTGAAAGGCAAATCAGATAGAAATGTGACAGCATTATTTCCACAAGTAAAGCATAATGACAATAGATAAATTCTGAACTGTTTCTGCCTTTGTCCTTAATCCTCTTCCCAACTTTTATGCATCTACATGTTAGATATTCATAATTTGGCATAAAAGAGCCAAGGAGAATGGTCTACAGCCAGTTTGATCTCACATTCTTGCCCTATCACCCCTTCCTCCCATATGGGTAGAAACAAATAGTCTGTGTTACATCACCATATATAGCTCGGTCCTATTTAAGAAGCTAAATTATCATCCTTGAGCATATCCTGCAATGGAGCATATACACATCCCAACAATGGAGTAGAGATATGTTATTTTTTTCTGTATCTACATTCAGCTATGTGCTTGTTCATCTACGCATTTCACAATTACCAAAAAGATTGGAATCCTATTTCTAATTTTTGCATTATAGTTTGCTTCCATGTTCCAGCAATTTCATTAATAAATTAACATCTCCCCATGAACAAACATAGCCTGATATAATTTCTCATATGTTCATAATCTACAAATCAGCCATGAAAAAAAATTACTACCCCAATCTAAGGTATTGGTGATGAATATCTTATCTGGAAATGGGTACCAAAGCAAGGAAACATGTTAACACCGTCAAGCAAGATATCTCCACTATTAACCATGCTGTCAGATCAATGTTGACCAAACATGACTTTAAAATAAAAGTTTATAATATCTCTATTGTCCCCACATAATTAAACAAAATTTTGACAATATGATGCCATTTCAGTCACAGAACTATAAATAGGTGTATATTCTTACACACTCGTAACATACAAAAGTATATCCCTTCCATAAAGACATTCACCATCAGTTGTTTGAAATAAAAGCAAGTTTTTACCAGAGATATTATTGACACCTAGATCAAGTGTTGGACAAAGAAAGCATTACACACAATGTTCAACACTAACCAAGGTGGTTTACATTGCCATCATCCATCATTCCACACATCCGACAATGGAGCATATGCATACTGATCCTTGCAAGGCATCCCAACAATGAAGTGGAGATATTTTACGTCATCCACGGTATGTGCATAGTGAGCTGTGACTATAAGTAAACCCTCTAATGTACAGATTTATCAATATGTCCAGATCTTTCAGATGTGCTCTCCTCAACCTACTCTCCCTTCAATAATAGGTCAAGCTCACCCTATTAAATCTTATAAATGATCAAAGCCTTCAATAACATATATGAATAATTCATTTATTCGTATGGTGCCATTTTGCTCTTTATTCATGTTCAGCAATGTGTTTAATACCCTCAAGCAACATATCTTCACCATTATCCATGTCACGAAATCCATGTTGACCAAATGTGACATTCAAATAAAAGTTCAAAAATTATTTATTTTCCCCACACAATTAAACAAATTTTTGACACGCATGTTGACAAGATATCATTTGAGTGACAGAACTAGAAGTGGGTGTATAGAATTTACACATTTATTTAACTTACATACAATACAAGGTATCCCTTCCATAAAGATATTCATCACCAGTTGTTTGAGGCAAAAGCAAGGTTTAGTCTGAGAAATTTTGAAGGCCTAAATCAAATGTTGGACAAAGGCAGCATTATGCACAATGTCTAACATTATTCAAGGTAATATACATTGCAGTAGTCTTTAACAGTCCATATACACCAATTTGTGTTCCCAAAAAGCAGCCCCTGTTCTTGACACATAGTCACACTAATAAAAATCTTAAACTCTGGGCACACATTCAAAGCCTTGCAGGAACAATGGCCATGGGACAAAAAAATTAAAAGGCTAACTTTCCTGCCTTGCTACAAGTTAGAACAAGGATAATAGAGACCAAGTATAAACTAGGGAAGACAGTTTGTCCGTAATCTTGACCAAATATTGTGAAGGCTGCTCTGCAAGCACTAGACTAACTTTAATACCAGATACTACCTAGCAGTCTATTCTTTAGTTCCTCGTGTTGCTTCTAAGCATTCTTTTGCCCTGTGAACCTTTGACTGAAGATAGAAACTTCCTGATTTTGCATTCCTTTCAAAGAGAGTGTTATATTTCTGCAACAAAGGCATGTGAAATGAGTGTTCATTGACTGTGCAGCAGCAGCGAAATATTAACAGTTCTACAAAAATTGACACTGTCGTCTCCAGAATGTTCAGTAGCAAATTCAAGTTTTAACCAAAAGCAATATTCAGGCCTGTAAAGATGAATGATAAGACAAAAGTACTACTACACTTGATTGATAGAAGTGTTCAACTAAAAATTAAATGAATTTACCCTACATGCTTATATTCATTTTGCATGTCCCATAAGAAATATTTAATGTCTATCAATATTAAAACAACAAGAGTTAGCTATCAAATTCAAGTAACGTGGAAAAATGCATTGTTAGGACATAAGCGTGTCTGCTCATTCATACTTTGTTAATGTTTAATTATCATCTGAATATAACTTTCCAACTAACCTGCAAAATTTCATCCCATGAAGTGTGTTCACCCACACCTAAAATTTGTCTGGCTTCCTGTTCTGTCATTGTTTTACTGGTTTTACGAACAACATTCTGCATTGCTTCCTGAGCAACACCTGTCTTTGAGGCATCTGAAAAATTTCCATGCTTAAGTAAGAATTCTACATGCATGCAACAGATAACTAGGTGCACTAATCAACTCTTAAAGGACACAAAGAGTCTCGTACTCATTAGTCACATGAACAAGCCATGGCTGTTACATTTTAGGCCAATCAATGCATCTGATAGCTATACCAGTCAAACTACCCAAAAGACTAATTATTTGGACACTTTCAAATTTTCACTAATCCAATTCCACAATTTTATCTATCTAACAGCATGATTCTGATCTTCAGACTACAATCACTTATTTCATCTTGACTGATTATATCAAACCCACATGACTCTGCTATTGATTATAATATGTTTATGCACGAAGTAAGTTACACATGAGGTGAACCATACTTAAAGTTAGTCCCAGCAAAATTGGGAAAACAAACAAGGAATTAAAAAGAGTAAAGAGGATAGAAGTGATTCTAAACAGATTCAGAAGTGGTATTTCACCTACTAAATATATTATAAAACTTTACTGACAGAATGGACATGGGAAAGAGCATTAAAATAAACACACCAAAATTAAGATAACGGCCAAAATGTCAGCCCAAAACAAAAAATTTGAAATTTCGGTATGCAAATAAATATATAAAAACAAACAAACACACCAAAATTACGATATCAGCCAAAATGTCAGCCCACAAGGAATTTTTTGAATTTTGAGTATGCAAATAAATATGTAAAAAGATTTCTAATACATCAAAATGTAGTTGTTTATACATTACCTGAAGTGCAATTGTTGATCCATTACCTGAAGCCCAAATTAATATAGTTTGTATTCTGCAGTTATTTTGATGTTTTTCTATTAAAATATCACTAGAAGTCTTAATAGAGATGACAATGCATACCAGAAACATGAGTTAAATATATCTTCATTCACACATGAAATTATTACAGAAGAAGGCCAGAGATGGTCAGCCAAGGATTAGAGTCGATCTGACTAGATCATACTCCCTTCCTTGATGATAAACAATCTATTTAAAGGACCCGACGGTTGCCAAGAAAAACACAACCGTCAAGCAACCAACGCTTATGACTACCTAAAGCCGACAACAACTAATCCAAACAATTAATACATATTCGGATAATTAATATTATCGAAGCATAATAATAGACATTGTACTCTGACTACATCATCCCCCACAAAAGAAATATTTGTCTTCCAAACAACAAGTAAACATCAAGTAACATTAGGTAAGACTTGCCAAACTAATGACAATATTGTAGACAAGGACCTGTAGACAAACTTGGAAGTGTACTTTGCAAACAATGCTGACAAAGCCAAAAAATAGAGATTTCACAATGTTTAATTGACATATGATGTCAACCACGGAAGGGAGTTATACAATGGTTGATTGTCATGCAATGGGGAATTGTGTTTGCCTCACGATGCAACCAAGCCACCATACGATGCAAGCAAAATGTCTCCTAAATGGTCATATGATGAGGAGATGAAGTCGTAAGCCATGAAGATGTTGACGTTGTACAATGATAAAGGATACCTGAGGTCATATGATGAAAAGAGATGCCCGACGTTGTACAATGAGATTTACTCCCTTTGCCTAGAGCTGTCATACAACAGAAAGAAGTTGATGTACCATGTAATCACTGACCATTTGCCATATAGTATGGTTTCCCATCGCTAGATGTCGTACGGTAAGGAGGCCCTATCATATGATGTGACCAAATGGAGTTTTTGTCAATCGTAAAATATGCTTGTAGACGCTAGGTCATACGATGTGAAGAATTGCTGCGTTTAACCGCCATACAACAAAGGTTTGCTAGGGTCGTATGCTAAAAGATGAGAGTGCAAACCATACGATGAAGCTTTATGCCATCGAAAGATTGGATGTCATACAGTATGAACTTGTTTTGACTGTACAATGTGAACTTGGTGTACGGTATGCACTTGTTTTGACCCTATGGTGGGATCATTACACCCTTGCCATGCTCTATGATATAAAACAATCTATATGGTGCAACCTGATAGAAATGGCTTTGTTGTTGGAAGTGAATATTAAATAATGGTTGTATGATGAAGTTTATACCCTTTGCCAACCGGTGTCATACTAAATATGCTTTTTGTACCATGTGTCTTGCAGTCCAAAGCAAATGGGGTCGTACAATCTTTAGCTTATGATGGTGCCATACAATGTGGCTATACAATGGCCTCATATATAATTGTACAATGTAGACTGACAACCATACAATGCATATTGACGGAAAATCCAACCATATGACAATTCTTTTCTCACCATACAATATGGTCGGACCTTTTAATGTAAGCGAGCTTTATAGTCAAGCTTTTAAATGTACTTGAAGGTGTACAGTTAGTAATTTTGCATTCTTCTACAAAGTTGGATACTTCTACAATTGTCGTCTTTTGCAAACCATGGACTGTGTTTGGCAAACATAAATTGTCCAATTTTTCAAAATCATTTTTCATTAGTTGCTCTTACTAAGGGTTATGGCTTCGAGAAAATTACAAGCCGACGGAAATACCTCATATTCCTCCATTTGCCAATGAAATAGGCCACATAGAGAATTTATTTCATCCTTCGAGCATGATTGTAATTCTAGAATCCCTTTGTCATTCGGTTCTATCGAACCTCAATCATGCTTCTCTATCCATTCTTCATCAAAGTCAAAATTTGACAAATCGAAGGAAGCCGCTTCCTCACGGTTTGGTTCTTTAAATCAATTATATATTTTCAACCCTTGTTCTCAATGGGGATTGTATTCTTTTTCCAGTTGTGATCAACTTTGGCTTCTCCCAGCCAACCTTGACCTAACAATGTGTCATATGCTTTCTTCCTTAATGAAATGACCACAAAATTCAACAAAAATACTTGGGTTCTGATAATTACCTTTTGTCCCATTAAAACTCCAAGTACCTTAATACCTTGTTGATTTGCACCCACTAGATAAAAAGTTGGCGACCAAACGGTCGGCTTTCCAAGACTTCTCCAAGTGTCTTTCAAAAGTATGTTCACACTAGACCTGCCATCAACAATTGTATTGGTGAGATTCCTTCCAAGGATCTCCATATTCACCACCGTCGATTTCTTTGACATGTTAACTATCAGTAACACTGGATCAATCACTTGGTCGCTCGATAGCGAAGGTTCAATTATTGGATCTTCATTCTCATAAGATTCTAATTGGGTCGTAGTATGCACCGTCTCATTCTCCGCAATACAATAGCATTTTGAAGTTCAAGAATACTTTGTGATAAATCCACTACTTGTACTTGTGCAGTATTTTTCTCGAATTGTAATTGATTTGTTACCGTACTTGCATTTGCATTTGAGTTGTGTCATTTGTTGTCCATAGCGTTCTCCACTTCAGCCCCTGCTTCACAAAGCATTTTTTTTTTTGTATGTAGGTCCAAGCACACAGCCTTCTTTGCTTGGGCAAGAGTAGTGGCCAATACTTCATTGTGCCTTACATCAATCATGTTGACACTAGCCTTTTGCTTTGGACATCCAATGTCTTTGTGGTTTCCAAGTCCACACCATTTGCACAATAATTGCACTTTGTCTTGCTTGTTCTAACAATCTCTCACAAAGTGTTCCCATTCGCTACATTGTCGGCATTGAATGTTAGGGCATCCTTTAAGGTCATATTATATTTGGCTTCATCCTCTTCTTTGATTTCGATAACCGCTCGGAGATGCATATTTTGGCTTCGATGGAGTGAATTCCTCTCCCTACATAAAAAGTACTTGTGTACTCCTAGTCTTCAAATTGTAGGGGCACTCCTTTATTGAATGAACCATAACCCAGCAAATCTTACAACACATCTTTTTAGAACAATTACCTTTTTGTGTGCCCCTCAATTTTGCACCCAATACACCATAGTTCATTAGTTTCTTTGTTGGTTCTTTCTCTGCCTTCAATTCTTTCATCATTCGGAGCATGTCCCTCTGAAGTGCTTGTATCGTTCCTGATTCATCATTGTTATTGTCATCCGAACTTGCATCTTCCTATATTTTTCTTTTCCTATGTGAGGACATTTTATCTTCACTTTTCTATGTCCATCACTTGATTGTAAGCATCAGCATAGGAGGAGGGGGGCACAACTTTCATATTTTTCCTTAATGAAGGGATTAACCCTTTGATATACCACCTCTTCTTCAATCCATTTGTTGGTTCGTTTTCCAACTTCACCAACAATTCTTTGAGCCTTCGATTGTAATCTTATAAGTTTTCATGCTTTCTTTGTTTGGTATTGTAGATCTCTACTACAATTTTGTTATTGTCTATCAAGAGTTTGAATTCCTCTTGGAATGCTCTTTTCAATGCATCCCATGTAGCTTTGTGTGCTATGTCCAATTTTGTATACCAGTCTATGGCTAATGCCTCTGAGAGTTGTTGGAAATGCCCTCAACCAATAGTTTTTGACATCCTAACAATTTGCTACTCAGATTGTCTAGCATGTCCTGCAATGCCTTACAGGATCCTCCGATTCGTTCCCTATGAATTTTGGAAGTCACCATCTTGCTTCCCAATTGCACACTTTGTGATGATAATTTGATTGGAGAGTCTCGATTTATACATTACGATGCTTTCCCTGCACTCACAGACACATCAATATCCTCCACTCGTCCCTCTTCAGATTTTGTCACTCTCAAGCTGCCTTTGAGGTCCTTTCTATGCTCCCTTTGTCCTGGCATTATTGGCTTTGATCTTCAAATATTCAGTTCTTCCATAAGTATCAAGTCTTCAATCTGGCGTATGGTGTTTTCGTACATCTATGTCAGACCATCGGTAGGTTCTCCCTCGCCTTCCCCTTCAGTCGACTTTGATGGTACAAATGGTTCTCTGTCGACGAGGTCAGTAGGTTCTCCCTCGCCTTCCCTTTCATCCGACATCGATGGTACAAACGGTTCTCCCACTTGGTCAATGAGATTGTTGTAAGCTTCATTGGGGAGCAATAGATGTCATGTTATTTCTTCCCACTCACCCTTCATTTGTTCTCCTACCATGAAAGCTTTCCTTTCTTCCCGATTACAACTTCTGCTTACACTTCGGCTTTTATTCTTGGATGGACTCAAGCTTTCTATTAAAAACCCTTTGCCTTCTTCAACTTCACCCTTTAGTTGCCTCCTTCATTCTCTTTGTTCGGTTATCCTTAAAGATCCCCTAATCTCTTGATCTCAACCACATTGTGGTCTCTTCCCACCTTTATTGGTGTCTACAGGCATGAATTTCTCAAATCTGACCCGATTTCTTTATGGCAATGGCACCAAATGTTTACTACTCTATCTGATAAATTGAATACATGAATTAATAAAAGAGATGACAATGCATACCAGATACATGAGTAATTTATATCTTTATTCACACATGAAATTATTACAGAAGAAGACCAAAGATGGTCAGCCAAGGATCAAAGTCGATCTAACTAGATCATACTCCCTTCCTTGACGATACACAATCTATTTAAAGGACCCAATGGTTGCCAAGAAGAACATAACTGTCAAGCAACTAACGCTTATAACTACTCAAAGCCGACAACAACTAATACAAACAATTAATACATATTCGGATAACCAATATTATCAAAGCATAATAACAAACATTGTACACTAACTATAGGCAGTGGACTAACCCCATATCATATTTTAAATTTTATCATGAGATATATTTGATTGCATAAGACTAACAACTTAGATCAGCAGGTTTTAAGTGCTTCTCATGCTCTAAGGAGGAAACCACAAACCAAGAGATGCCAATTTCCATAGCAAAAATATCCATGGAATTCTATGGAATGTTAGTTTACCCTAAATTTTAACCTAAGTTACCGGAATCGCTCATATGCCCTGCCGATTCCGGGTACTGGTACGTATCCGAATCGGATACTTGTAAAAACCCTGTGGAATTCACCAAGGTACTGCATTTTTTACTCCTGAAACGTATTTTAAAAAACCGACGTTTTTCCAGTCGGCATGGCATGTTTGACCGATTCTGAAAGTCTCGACACAGATTTCAAAGATTTTTTCAACTTTCTCGTGTTAATTGTATCTTCCTGATGACCCATATGATGCCTACTGTTAATTGTATTATTTTGTTTTAAATGTTGAACCAATGAACAATGAATTCAATATAATTATATACCTATCGTAACATTCAAGTTTTGAAAAATTGATATCAAATTAATTTAGTATAATTATATTTCAGATTTGTCATATTTATGGTAGTTCTAAGTTTTGTTTAGCATATGCATGAAATGTGGTATCTAAATTTAATTCTTGTTTTTACTTTTTAGGCTGCAAATATGTCTATATCTATGATTTTTATATGTTTTATGTACAGACGTATCCAAACGTACCCACACCCCCCCCAAAAAAAAAAATTCTGTACCGGCGTACCATACCCATACCCGTACCCACGTATCCATACCCGATTCGGCAACTTAGATTTTAACCTTTTCCTTAAAAGGTAGTGGACATAATTTTTAGGAGATAAGACCTCAGCATGAACAGACCACGCTGACATACATCTGCAGCCTGTAACACCCTTTTTCAGCCCTAGCACACACAATATTTTGAAAACTTAAACCTTAATCAAATTGAACATAACGTCAGAACAGTTCTATGACAAATAATTGTGTTGTATTATCCTAGTAGAGTTCTAATGAGAAAAGACCTTAATGAAAATATTTTAACAGTAAACATGTACTCCAAGCTAAACAACAGCAAGCCACTATGCTCAAGTCCTGTAACAAGTGAAACTGTGAAATGTAGTAACAAAAGAAAGACAATAAATTTCACAAAATAAACCCCTTATTATTCAAAAATTTATTAACATTGGCAAGAACAAATACTATGCTATAGTTGTAAAGTACATAAGAACTTAAAATTATCTGCATGACTTCATTACACAAAATCAAAGGTAGTTGCCAATTACAACATAATTGATGCACTTATTAAAAAGAAAACAATACACTTACAGTACATTTAATCAGTTCTCAGTTTGTTGATATGCCTGTTATACTGATATAATTTCATGCACATCACCATTTACTTGACAAACACTATAGACAAAGTAGGTAACACGCACAAATAAAATATATTGATTTGATTTATGGTTTCATGCATGTAGCGACCAACTCTTGCAAACTCTCTAAACCCATGTCCTTTCATTTGGTCTACATATAGTTTCCTTCAGTGGATGCATGCAGAGATCTCAATATAGAACCAAAGAAAAAATATTATGGAAAAAATTACCAGAAAAAGAAATTTGAAGTTTCAAATCGATACAGTAACAGGATAACAGAGTTAAGGTGCCAACCAAACTATAATTACTTTGAAATCAAATGCCATATGCAGATTACTGGAAAAAGAACTGAAATGGCTTGCTTCTGCCTCTTGCAAGTGGCAACCGCACCATAGTTAATACTAAAAATCTTAATTCAAAAAGAAAGCAACTTTGAAATTTGACACCCAGTTCTCATCAGTTTATGTTAAGGTGCCAACCAAACCTATAATTACGTTGTAACCAAATGCCATTTGTAAATTGCTGGAGAAACAGCTCAAATGACTTGCTTTCTGCCCCTTGCAAGTTGCAACCACACCATATTCAATAATAAATTATTAATTCAAAAAGATGGCAATGTTCGAAATTTGACACCAACTCTTAGTAAACTTCCTAAATCTAGGTCCTTTCTTTTATTCTATATACAATTTCCTTCAGTGGATGCATGTAGAGATTCATAAGACTCGATACTGAACCAAGAAACAAATATTATGACAATGATTACCAGAAAAAGAGATTTGAAGATTGAAATCGATAACTAACATGATAACAGAGTTAAGGTGCCAAACAAACCTATAATTACTTTGTAATCAAATGCCATTTGCAAATTGCTGGTAAAACAACTGAAATGGCTTGCTTTCTGCCCCTTGCAAGTGGCAACTATGCCATATTTAATACTAAAATTCTTAATTCAAAAAGATGGCAATGTTTGAAATTTAACACTTAATATTCTCATCAGAATACCATCCATTTAGGTTGCCTTGAAAGATTTTGTTAGCATGTGATACAGAATTCAGCAACAAACACATCAACCATGATGCATACAAAAAAACAAGGATTAAAGCTTACTTGCAAGAGCTTGGCGGTAAGCCTGAACTAAAGCCCTCGCCAAAATTCCTGAGCCCATCACAAGCAAATTTGCCAGAATTTTTGCAGCCTGTATATGCCATATGTAATTTTAGAAAACAAATGCAAATGTATATACAGTTTAACAGCAAAATTTTGAACTTCTTCATACAATAATAATATTACTACAGTAGGCTCCAAACAAGAAAGATGTCCTCAATAAATGATGTAAGAGACTCATGTTGGATATAAAACCAAAATAGTTTATGAAACAATGTAGAAAAATTATTGTCTTACATACAATTACACACACAAACACAGAGCTATGTACAATAATGGAGTGGGCATGAAGAAGATTATAATCCTAATGTGATCATCTCTCTAATCCTTTCCAAGTAAAATTAAATCCCTATGGGGCCTCAAATGGGAATATGAAGGGACACATTGTAAAGAGGTGATAAAGGATGCTAACAAGAAGATTTTTAGCAGTTATTTCAAATATCCTGACACTAAATCTATAATCAAAGTCATTGTGATCAAAGAGGCTCTACAGTATGATCCAAAAGCTTCTGTTAACAATATCCTAGTGAAAGAGGATAGTAAGAATATTATAAACATCCCTGGACACTGGGAGATGACCAATTGAACCTAGCTATTTCTTAAGGAAATATACCATAAATTGTAGCCTTTGGGTGACTTCCGTTAACTTTCTAGATGGGCAAATGCCAAATATTGATTACCCATCTTTTATTTTATTGAGTAAAGTGTACTCATTGCAGGTAGGGGATATGCTTGTCTAAGCAGATTATGGTTCTATCTGAATTTATGAATCATTACCCCTGTTCACATCAAAGGCAATCTTGTATTGTGACCCCTACGAAGATTTCAGCAAGTATGTAGGATAGCTAGATTAGTTAAGGCTAGGGTTAGTTGCACCATTGCATAGCAACCCTGGCCACTTGACACATCTGATTATCTCCACACAATCACCCCTCTTGGGGTCACATGGTATGTAATGTCTGAATAGAACGGGGTGAGGGTAACCATCTAGTTCACCCAGTCCTACTTTGCTCACAAGTTGCTTAATCTTTATCTCTCTGATATTTAGAGCAGAAATTCTCAACTAACTACTGAATGCTGCTTTTAGCTTTTTAGCCTATCTTGTACTCTCCAATTTATACCTCTACTATTTACACCTGGCTTATGACAGATAACGTGGAGAATCAATGCTTGTTGGAAATGGAAAATGAAATTGAGGTGGTGGAGAGTTATAGAACAATTAGTGACCACAATCTAAGAATCAAAAATTTCCTGAATGCAAAATCATTTCAACCTTTTAATCTCCAACAACCAACAAGAAATGCAAAAACTGCAGTAAAGAGTAGTGGGGCATTGTAAAGCTTACCATGGTGTTTGCAACAGTGTGCAGTGGCAATACCCAGAACACTCCAACAACACCAGCTCTGTAATATAAACTCCAGGTCTGGAATCAAAAATGCTTCTACACCAAAACCTGGAAAAAAGCATGGTCAATAAAATTCAATATAAACAGTAATCCAGAGATGGAAATTGAAAGAAACCTGCGGCTGCAATTCTTTATTGACATTTTGACTTACTTCACAGGAGCCTTCTCTAAGTCTCAAAAAGAAATATAAATTTTGTGAAACTAAGAAAAAATTACACAGGCCGTTAATCAAGGTTACATGAGATAGGGCTGCATCCTTGTCTTTGTATTTAGTACAAATAATGGATAATATTATTTTATTTCAAAAGAGTATTAAAAATATTTTTTACAGAAAGCAGTAAATCTGCTATACATAAAATCCTTGACTAGAGAGAAATGAAATACAACTTCAAAACTATGCAGAATGTTTACCTTTACCTTGAGACCTTGTACCTCATTGTTTTTAGCCGAGAAAAATAACAAACTTAAAGACTATTTTTATGATAGGAAGAATATAAATTACCTTTTTTTTTGGCATAGAACCATAAAAAAAAACGTATATTTGAGATAAAGTAAATTATCTGCTAAACAAAAATTCTAGTTTTAAACAAAACAGCTCAATCTAGCACTGCTCAACCATACACATCGAAAATTGTTTAATTTTTTTACAAATGAGTTCGAGAAAGGCTAAAAGGCACAAAGGCAGAACGAATTTACTTTGTTAAAATGAAAATACAGAGAACAACAAGTTAGGGCCTTGTCTATGAACTATTATCAAGTAACAAACTATGCTTCAGAACCTGCATACAACATTTTTATTTCTTAATATTTTCATAAATATGATAAATAACATTAAAACAAAGTGACCTATAGTTAGACACACAATTTCTATATTCTGTGCCCTATCTTTTAAGTCATAGAGTTTGTTAAAACTCATATACATTTACAACAATGTTTGCTGCACCTATACATATGCACATTCTAGAAAAAAAAAATAGACAAAACCCAAGTTGCTGATGCATTTAATCAATGACTTGAATTAGCTGATGCTAATTCAATATGTAGAAGCTAGTTACATGGACAAATAGATGGGTATATGTAACATAGCTCATACTTGAAAAAAGCAATATATGTGGTAGATAGATTAGATATCTTTAAGATGTATATTATTTTAAAATTAAGCCACAATGATAAAGCAAACAGAGGTTCATTGGTGAGTTGAATCCACTGTTACACAATCTACGACGGTACCATTACTATGGAATGCTCGGTACGTGACATGTGAAAAGGGATGAGTCTGCCTGCAAGCCCCAACATAAATTTTGTGGTTATGTTGGCATCTAAGTGTAGATACTTACGCATGCAATCCCAAGCAAGCTTCGACTCAAAGCTCTCTAACAAAAAATCCCCAAAGCTCAGTTCCACATCTTTGAACCTAAAATTTTAACAGAAAAACAAGACACAAACCATGTAGAAACCGTTTTTACCAATGCAAATATTCTTTTTAATTGGGCTATGAATGCTGGGGAGAAAAGCACAATCCATGCAACATTTTAATAAGGTTTCTTCTCCCTTCAAGTTATATGAGCAAGGAAAAAAAAATAGAAAAACCAATTGCTCCACAAAAGATGGATTGCTCAACAAAAGGATTGACAAAATTTCAAACCTTCCATGTTTCCATAGACAAGATACCACACAACCCTTGCTCTTTCACAATAAATATTTTTAACTTGTGGCTAAGTCCTTTCCAAGGTTACATCTGCTATTCTCTGAATAAATTTCAAGTGTTATAAGACATATATTTTGATTAATATCACAATAAAAACTTAAATAGTCTGAGTACAAAATTGGTAGAGGTATGGTGGGAACCCGACTTACTGATTCTGATGCATAGACTTGTAACACTCAATATGCTTGAAAAATGGTCTTTTAGCTCAAAGTTGAATTTCCAAAGCATTTTTACATGCGAAGCAAGGAACCTGTGATTTACTTTATAAAAGGTTCATTTTAAGCTTGCCTATTATTCAAGTATAATCTAGCATGTTAAATTGGATGGATGATAATCATATATGATTCATTTGTCAATGCTGACCCTTCTATTTCTATCCAAAACACCCAATATTCACTAGTTTAGACATAAACACAAACAATAGCATTTTTTTCCTTGTTCTGCAATAATTTTTTGCACACAATGCAGAAAGAACGGATTAAATAATTAATTTTCTAGTTCATCAGTTTCTTTTGATCCATTTACTGAATGGGCATAATGACACTGGTCCCCATTAAACAAAACCAACAGCTATATATCTTTGATGTATGAGCCAGTTGTTGAAGATCAAGTACCCCGTAAAGCCTTTGCAGTCCACAAGCCAAATAATGGTATTCCCCTTAGTATTTGAGAAAGTCTGAACATTGAGCAAAGCATCTTCGACCATCAGATTCTGAAATTTTGGAATGGTAACATAAGATTTTGTGATAGAAACCTACTCCAAGTAAGATGGCTCATACAACATGAATTTGCTCATATTAAAGACATCATAGATACCAAGCTGAGGTAGAAGAATGATGCAAAAGGCAATAGCCCTAGCTGCTTGGAGAACAATGAAAGGCCCATATCTGATGAGCTACAGCTTGGGACATTTGTAGCGAACATTTTGTTTATCCAAGTGACACCAACATGATCCCCAACTTGGAAAGAATTAAGTATTCAATATTGAACAGGAAGTGTCTTAAATTTAACCAAAGTTCATTGTAGAATGTCTAAACATCTATCTCAAGGTTGGCTAAATTTTGCACAAATTTATCTTGCTCCTTCTGGGAATTGAATGTACCTAAAGTTGTATAAGCAACCAAAACTTCACATGGCACCAAAGGGTAGAAGCCCTAACAGACTTAGAAAGGAGAATGCCCTATATAAACATTAGTAGCTAGGTTATAACCATAGAGACAAATATCTTTATAAATATCACAGCATATCTGAATATACTTTTTCTTGGAAGGGTTCCTGACATTTTCTTGAAAATAATACTCGTTTTTCAAACTATTGTAGAGCACAACTTCGACTGAAATTTTCACCAACACAACACAATATTATCAGTGATATGCCATGATATTGAATTTATCACAATATATCATCATTAATATCAAAATAAATTTATTTTTTTTAGATTAGCCTCAGACCTGTGAATTTTAAATCATTCTTCTCTGGAGCTTTTATAAACAGGTTATACAACTTGAATTGAGCAAGTAGCTATTAAGATTTCCAGCTGCCCTTGTTGAATAGCAGTTAGGTCTGTTGCCAAGGGACAACAGCAATTAATGTTGTTATTTCAAAAATGAGAGTAGTTATCTACAGTTGTCAATACACTTGGTATAATCATGTTAGAAAACCTTGTGAATAGGGAATACGATAGTTGTTATTGTGATTAGTTATTATGACTGTTGCCTTTCATAACAGCGAGCACTGCTGTCCTTATTTATCATTCATAAGCATAGTCATTACTAGACAAAACCATTAAATGAGTATACCATCCTTTGACTTGTCATTATTATTGCACCAAAGATGTTAGTGCTGTAATTTCTATTTATCAATGGATATTGTTGTCATTTCTTCATTTGTAAACATATTTGTATTATTGAGGTCATTGTTTAGGAATTTTCATTGTCACATATCAGCTGTTAATAATGTTGTACCAGTTGAGATTGTTGTCATCATTGTTGTCTTAGTACATAACTATCCTTTTGTGATTGGTAATCTTCAGGGTTACCCGGGGACGCGTCCCCCCCTCAAAAATCCCCTGTCCCGGTTCCCGGGACATCCCGGGTACTGGGGGACGGCAAGGGGACGGCAGGGGACCGTCCCCCTTTTTGCAAAATTTTTAGGAAACGTCCCCGAAACGGGGGGACGGCAAGGGGATGGCAGGGGACGGCTGACCAGTCCCGGGGACGGCCAGGGGACAAGGGACGGGGACGGCCAGGGGACTTGGGGACAGCCAGGGGACGGCTAGGGGACTTGGGGACGGCCAAAGGACTTCTAGGAGTCCCTTGGCTGTCCTCAGGATAGTTAGCCATTCTAGAAGTCCCCTGGCCATCCCTAGGATGGTCAACTGTGCCCTGCATCAAAGCATGGTCAAAACAAAACATAAAACACATTTTCATAGCAAGGGAGTGTGAACTTAATTATGTCCACCCATTAAATAAATTGGTGCCACTACTTGTTGTTTTGAAACTTTGGATAAGTGTAACTGATACAATTATTCAAGAATCAATATTGGTTTATGTACTGAGGTGCCAAGATGAATTCCAGTGAATAACCCAAGACTTAGTGCTCTACTGTGCCTCATAAATAAGTCTCACAGGTCTTACTCTATTGTGAAGATGATACATAGCGGGCCTTGGGACATCTGATCATGCAAAACAATAACATGGTAACTGTGCAGATTATTTGCCTAATGCGACTCACTATCATTCTCAAAAGGCTGCACTCCCTTGTTCTAGTTATCAATAAACAAAAAAATTATCATCAGAGTATCTGTTTTCTTAGTTCAAAATCAAGCTTTCCATTGAATAAATTCTAACTTATTCATTAAGATCGATGCATACCCAATAAACCATATCAACTTGAACACAAATGTTATATGTGAATGTTCTATAATGTATATTATGCATGCCTTATCCATGTTATCTATTGAACATTTAAAATTTCCCTATATTTTTATATAGCCGTCCCCTGCCGTCCCTAAATTTGGCCTCAAAAATCGGAAACTTGGGGACTCGTCCCGCCGTCCCCTGCCGTCCCCATCCCGGAAACTTGGGGTAACCTTGGTAATCTTCTTTTGATCACTGATCAGTAGCATTCTGTCATCATTGTGATTTGTATCATTCTTAACCAGTACAGCATTCAGTAGCATCATTATTGGTACAGTGATCAATTAATATGTGCATCATTACTGCTGCCAAAACATTATAGGAAATATTGTTGATCATAATGATTAATATAAAACATTGTTGTTAAGATGGGACATTGCTGTCCTGAAACGTCAGGCATGATTGTTGCCACTGTTGTAAACTTAACAAGCATTTGAGAGGTCAGGCAGACTCTTGTCAATTTTAACACTGTAGTTGCCATTTTGTGTACAGATTAGTCCCTTGGACATAATTGTTAAGGAGAATGGTAGGGTTAACATGTCTTATTTACCTTAGTTGTGTTTTATCATATGAAGCAATCATTATAAGTTTGGCAGAGGTATTTATTAACATTCTTAAAGAAAAAAAGATTATAAATATTTGTAAACAGCGATCTCAAACTTAATGAGAAAAATACATATTTCAAAATTTATGGTGTACCCTCTCTCTGTGCAATTAGGATTGATTTAAATGTAAATGAACATCAGTTATTTGATGTCTTTTTTATTTGAATTTTTCTGCATTTTTTGGGGTTCATCATATGTTCCCAGCTTTTTTTCAACTATATCCCAAGAAATTGAAAGTATCTTTATGTTTTGGTATAACACGAAATTAACAAGAAACTTATTTGCATCTATGGTTATAACTTATAATCATGTTGAATGAGTTAAGTGTCCCATCTCCCTACTATTCTAATGTGAAACATGGAGCATGGACTAATGTGCAATTAACAAGCAGCAGTGGGCAATTACTTTGCATGCGATATGAAGTAAAGAAGAGAAACTAACAATCCAGAACCTTCCACACAGATAATCAAAAGTGACTCAAAGTCTGAAAAAGCATGAGATGCAAACTGAGAAAAATTTCAACATAAGCCCAAAACTGACTCAAAAATGCTTGAAGAACAAGTTTACAGATTATGAAGCACAATTGTCTTGGTGCAAGGCATAAAAATCATCATTCTTGAAAACCAGCACACAAACAAAAAGATGGTCACATTAAACATTGACCATCATGCAGACCAGTAATGAAGCCAATAGAAATGGACTCTCATGGTCATGAAGGTACCAGTAATGATTGATAAAATCAGAGCTTCCAGTTGGAAGGGTTTGACTGAATGCAATGAAAGCATCAACAGATCTAATCCTCGACATTCTCCATCAGAGAAGACAAATGAACTTGATGTTGAAGGTATTGCAAAGTCTAGGAGGGCAAATGTGCCTCCTTTAACAAAAGTTGTTGAGGACTATTGGGAATTATAGAATAACTTATCCCACAAAGTTGCAAACTGTAATCAAGGAAAGGCATTTGGTTTACCATTGCAGATTGTAGAAAAGCCTCAAGAATCAGACCAAACAGCATGGAATGAGAACTTTCCATTCATCACAAATTGGCGTACAGATTATCCAAAACACTAAGTACTTGAGCATGACAGCTAAGAATATCTGTCAATTTGACAAGATCCTTCCTCTACATGATAACCATTGTGTTGGATGTGAGAGCCCCACTTTAAATAATAAAAGGCAACATTCCTCAATCTTTATAAGAGTTTTCATAAACTGAATTGGTTGGTGATCAGCATGCAGAGTGACCTTCTTAACAAAAAGACAATGGCATCATTTCTTGAGCCCTTGGACCAAGGCATAGAATTTATTGTCATAGATGATATAATTAAGCTTGGTTTGTGAAAAGGCTTCTAATTAATATGCCAACACACAGCCATCTTGGTTAAGTATCATGCCCATTTCATATAGGGAGTTCCAAAGCTCAAATGGTTGTTGCAAGTTATGGAGACCAAAGCAAAGAGCTTCAAACAGGTAAATGCTTGAGAAACATGTGGTTTCCATGGGGCGTACAATGTGAGCAACTATGAATAACTATGTTCCACCAAGTTTCCGGGATGTCGGGACGGCGGGACGCGTTTCGGGGACGGCAATTTTTTGAGGGGATTTTAGGGGACGAGGGGACGGCTGTATAGTATATATATATATATAGAGAGAGAGAGAGAGAGAGAGAGAGAGAGAGAGATTTTAAAAATATAGGGAAATTTCAGATATTCATATGAGTAATGATAATCATAACAATGAACATTCATAAAGTTGCAAATGTAATCACCAATCATATTGGCATATGCATCATAGAATCGAATTATCGAAGAAATTAATACTATAACTACCTAATTGCATCCATGGACCATAATTCATGTCAAATAGTCAATGTGCATATGATATAAAATAATAAAATGCCCAAAAGGCTACAAGTTTGTACTACAAATGTCAAAATGACAAAGTCACAAGTGTCCAAAGGCAAAACATAGAAATAGAAAGTACTGTGTTACACGGGGACGCGTCCCCTGCCCCAAAACCCCCTGTACCTGTCCCCATCCGTCCCGGGGACAGGGGGACGCATTGGGGACAGTCCCCTGCCGTCCCCAAATGAAGAAAATTCACAAGAAAGGGGGGGGAACGTTTCCTCTTGTCTGGGAACGGTCCGCCGTCCCCGGGGTCGGCGGGGGACGTTGGGAACGTCCCTCACTGTCCCCGGGGACGGCTAGCCGTCCCCCGCGTATATGGACTGCTCAGAAAATAAAATAACATAAAATCGTGGTTTTTTAAACATTTTATATTGCTTCTAATTCTGACGTGGGCCCACAGCAAGTAAAGGCGAATGAATAAAGTCCATAAACAAAAATTTAAATGAAACTTTAAAGTTTCATAACATTGAAAATATATTGTTTTGGCTCTCACAGCAAGAGCAGGCGACGGCGACGGCGACGACTCCCAGCTCACACAGCAAACAAAAATCTGTCTGACTCTCAGCATCATTTTTTTACCATTTTACTCCCGCGTTTGGGCATTTGACAGAGGCGTTTTTGCATTTTAAGGACGCATGAAACAAATTTCTCAAGTTTTTGTTTTACACGCCTAGGGTAAAGTCGCGGCTGGGCACCTCTATTTGACTGCGTTTTCTCCACTCAAGCTGCATTTTGATTTTGTTTGTATTTTGGACACCTTGAGGAGCTGGGAGCTGCACTTAGTTTCATTTCCTACCACTTTCAGGTTTGAGATTAAATTTAAATAATTTTTTTGCTTCTGTATTATCCTAGGTTACCGGATTCGTACCCACAGGTCTCGAACCCGGTTCGGGTGCGAACCAGGTTCGGGTGCGAACCCGGTACGGGTGCGAACCCGGTACGGGTTCGCCTGTGGGTACGCGCTGGGTACACATACGGTGCGTGCCCAACGAGTACCTTGCCCATAGGTACGCGGACCCGGGGGTACCAACTGCGTACCCGGGCGAACCCTTGAGAACCCACGGCCCAGCACTTAAAAAGTGGGCCCAAAAGTGAAAAAAAACAATTTTTTAATTTCTATTTTGCCTCTAAACCCTAAAACGACCCAATATGAGGCCTTTCAACACTAAAACGTTTCATTTTTACCTCTCATTTTGCTCTCTCCATATTTTCTGTCCATCTTAGCATTTTGAAGGGAGGTGATTGCATTTGAAGGAGATCGATTGTGGAGTGCCAAATAGCTTCTACAAAGGAGATTTAAGTGTTCAAGGTATGCATTTAAACCCTATTCTTCAATCTTTTGATGAATTTTTTTAAGTTTCTTAGTTTTTGATGAATTTTTTCAAGTTTGTGAATAAGTTTTTCAAATTTTTTTTTTTTTTCATTTTTTTTAGAGATTGCAACAATGGCCAGTAGTCAAAGTTCAGTGGGTGGGGATGGAAGCCAAAAGTTCAAAATTGATAAAGGATCTCCTTTATGGAGACATACCACACGAATTTCACAAATTCCTGGAGGTGGGGGGTTTGTTTGGAAGTGTAATTTTTGCAATGTACAATATAATAGCTCCTACTACCGAGTGAAACTTCATTTTATGGGCCCTGGTGGTAAAGGGATTAATATGTGTGTGGGCCCAGATAAGAAGGGGTTTTCTGCTGTACAAATAGCAGCATTTATAAAAGAACAAGAAGATGCTGACAATTCGATTGCAAGAGGAAAACAAACTAGTTATAGTTCCGGAAAGAAAAAAACAACATTACCCACTCATCAGATAGTTAGGCCCTCTAGACATCCCTTCTTGTCTATACCCTCTACGGAAGAAGAAGATGAAGAACCAGAAACCACCACCCGCAAGAGAGGTCCATTAGAGAAGGCATTTAAAATGGAGGCAAGAGATATTGTTGAAGAAAAAATTGCACGTTGCCTCTATGCCAATGGTCTTCCATTCAACTTGGTGAGATCACCATATTGGAAGGACATGGTGTCAGCAATAAATAGTGCACCTCCTGATTTCACAAGTCCTGGGTATGAAAAGGTGCGTACCACCTTATTGCAAAAAGAAGAAATATGTAGAGGCCCAACTAAAACCAATTAGAGATTCTTGGGTTGAAACAGGTGTATCTATTGTTTCCGATGGATGGAAAGATTGCAAAAACCGTCCATTGATTAATGTTATTGCAGTGTCCCCCAAGGGGGCAATGTTTTTGAGGGCGGTTGACTGTGAAGGGGAAGTGAAAGATGCAGTGTTCATTTCCAGGATTCTCATTGACTCCATAGAGATGGTGGGTAGTGAAAATGTTGTCCAAGTAGTTACGGACAATGCAAAAGTTTGCAGGGCTGCAGGTGCTTTGGTAGAGGCCAGATATGAGCACATCTTTTGGACACCGTGCACTGTACACTCCCTCAATTTGGTGATGCAAGCAATTGGCACCCAAATAGAGTGGGTGAAAGAAATATACCAGGAGTCTGAGGAGATCCAGATGTTTGTGACAAACCACCATATGTCACAAGCAATTTTCAGAACTTTTTCAACATTGGAATTGTTGAAGGTAAATTTTAAAATTTAATATATTTAGTTTCATTTATCATTTATGTCATGTTTTACATAATTGAATAAAATAATTTTTTGCATTATTTACATATTTTAAATGTGTTATTAACTTACTATTAACATGTTCTTAGGTTGTCGAGACCCGGTTTGCATCTCACACAATTGTTCTGAGACGACTTGTGAAGGTGAAAGATGCATTGAGTCAAATGGTTATTAGCAACCAATGGAGTATATGGAAGCAATCAAATTCAGAGAGGGCCCAAAAAGTCAAGGCATTGATCTTGAATGACGATTGGTGGGATCGTGTGAATTATGTATTGGAATTCACCGAACCTATCATGTCTATGCTTCGGTTTGCTGATACAGATGAACCATGCTTGGGGGATGTCTATGATAGCATGGACACAATGTTGGAAAAAATAAAAATAGAAATACAAAAAAAAGAGAATGATCCTGAAGACACCTTGTACAAAAGGGTGGAAGCAATTGTTCTTCATCGTTGGAACAAGATGACAACTCCATTGCACCTCCTTGCATATGCCCTATCTCCGAGGTACTATACCACTGAAGTACTTTCTATCCCAGGGAGAATACCGCCATATAGAGATGGTGAAGTTGCTAATGGGTATAAGACGGCATTTAGTAGAATGTTCAGTGATCCAGAAGTGCATGCAAGTGTCATGAGAGAATTTGGAATGTTTGTCACAGGAAAATCAAAAAATCATAATGCTTCTGTTGCTAGAGACCAATACAAAATGGATGGTCTTACATGGTGGTACCTCCATGGTCAAGATTATATGTACCTCCAACCTCTTGCAATCAAGATCCTCTCACAAGTAAGTTTTTTTTTTTTTTGCCACTTGTATTGTAAAATTTAACACTTAACATTCTTGAATTTATCTTGCATTTTTTTATTTTATTTTTAATTTTGTTGGTTTTCTCTCGAGGTTGCAAGCTCTTCTGCCGCTGAACGGAATTGGAGTACATACTCCTTTATCCACTCAGTGAAGCGTAACCGGTTGGCTGCAAAAAGAGCTGAAGACTTAGTGTATATTCATTCCAATTTGCGTCTTCTGTCACGTAAGGATCCTCAATACAGGCAGGGGGCAGCGAGGCTTTGGGATGTAGCACCCGAGTCTACTGACTTGGATGCAACCATTCAGGATCTTGCTAGAGCCACTATGGATGATGTGGGTGATATTGATGACATATCACATGGTGTTGGATCCGCTTTGGGTTCAAATGATGATGATTTTGAAGTTGAAACCACTCAAAATCCAAGTCATGATGATTCTGACAATCCTTTTGATGATTGATGAGCACATGAACAATGAACATTGAATCATGTTTCAATGTTTCATGAACTACATTTTGTAATTCAGTAATTTTATTTGAATATTTTTCAACTATCAATTGGCATTTAATATTTATCTTTGGCATTTGGCATTGATCAATGATCAAGTATCATACTATGAAATGATTTAGTTTTACAATTCTCTATATTTCTCTTTTTTTTTGTATATATAATACATATATATAGATTTATAATATATTAAATTATTAATATATATATATATATACACACGTACCCATACATACCCATACCCCTAAAAAAAATTTGCCCGTACCCATGTACCGAGTCCTCGTACCCGAACCCGTCCCCGAACCCAAACCGGTAACTTAGGTATTATCTTTATCAGTTTTTTAATTTTTAGTTTTTAATTTCATAGACTGTTGGACAATGTATTTAGTATTTTGATTTTCATGTTTGAACTTTGAGACTTTTGGATGCATGTTTGAAACATTTGGATATTGATAGACCATGGTTTTATTTATGTTTGATATTGCTGTGATAAATTTTATAATGCTTTAAAGTTTAAAGTTTAATGACATTTATCATGTTCATATGTTGTTATGCTACTACTCTCGCGATTTATTTATATATTGATATTGTTGTTATCAATTATTAATTTATTGACATATATCTCTCTCTTTCCCCCTCTCTGTCTATAATATACTAATAATTTTAAAAAAAATCATATATATATATGTAATTTGTATGTCGCCGTCCCCTATCATCCCCTAAAAATTTGCCCCTAGGAAACGTCCCGGAAACGCGTCCCCAGCCGTCCCCCCGTCCCCGTCCCCAAAAGGCCGTGGAACATAGAGAAAGTATGATGATTGCCGCTACTCGGCATCTGCCAACATTGCATCAAAATCAGACTCATAGTCTAAGTCACTGTCACTGTGAGGGGCTGGCTCATAGTCTTGGCTGAAATTTTATTTTGGCAAGACAAAATGAGGTCAAATGAAGGTAAGAAGATGTTTTAAGTGGCCATATTAGGCTTGGGAGGGCATGGGGCCCATAAAGGAAATAATAAAAATAAATAAAAAAATAAAAAAACCTTTTATTTTTGTGTTTATAATGCTGCTGGGCGACAGGGGACGGATAGGGGACGCCTAGGAGTCCCCTATCCGTCCCCTGGACGGCTGGCTGTCCCCTTTCCGTTCCGGGACGTTTCGTCCAATCGGAGACCTTTTGGGGACAGCTGTCAGCCGTCCCCTACGCGTCCCCTGTCCCCGAAATGTTTCCGGGACGGGTACGGGGGGCAAAAACCCAGGGGACGCGTCCCCGTGTTTCCTTGGTGAATAAGCATCCTATAGAACAACAATCTTTCTAGTTACCAGGTTTGAATAATTCAATTTGTCAAGGAGGTTTAAAAACTGGGAAATACAGAATTTTCAAAAAAAATCAGTAAATTTTTTATAGGAATTGAAAGGTCCAAATTGAATCAGACAAAATCCAGCCAGTCCAAAAAATCCAGATCCAGCTGGATTCAGCGACTATGATTCATTTATCATATTAAAAAAAAAAAGAATAAGATGTAAAGGTAAGAATGGATTTTTAAGTCACGAGACTCACCACCAAGCAAACTAACAATTTTAGTGTATAAGATCCCCTTTTTGTAAGCAATCCACAAAGGGACTCACTTTCCATTTACCTTAGATATTATTCAAATGAGGTGTACAATCCTATCCTCCTCTGCATTGGAACATATAACCTCCATTTTAGAGTGCATCACCATTTACCATTAGGACAACTCATGTTGTGTGCTACTGCGTTTAAAGCTCTGTTACCAGAAACGCAACGGCAAGGCTCCATTTCACATTCTGACCGGCGAAACGCAGTTTCCCTTCATATGGCTGTTTCTCATTTTATAAATTATGTTTTTGTATTTCACAAAATTTAACCTGTATGCATATTTATTTATGTGGGATAAAATTTTATAATAAATTTAAATTTTTAAAAATGTATGTGTCTATAAAATCCATTTCTTATACACAACCTTTGAATATTCTGTTCCTCGTCATGTTGCCGTTGTCGTTGCAGTTTCCATTTCTCATTTCTGGCAACATAGGTTTAAAGTAAAGAAAAATTGTTTCTAGATTTGAGAGTTTGGAGGCACAAGGACACATTGTTTTGTTAGTTGGGTGCCTGGACTATGGACAATGGGTATGTTGTTGTCTTCTGGCCACACGTCTGACAGTTATATTGGATTTTATATGTTACAAAGAAGCGCACACGTATCCTTGAAATACAAGTCTACCAATAGAATTCGAATTATTGGTTGTCATTTGATTGCACAGAGATGACATATAACACTCACTTGTTAAGCATATTTTGATAGAATCCCACACCACTATAATGTTTAACACTGCCTGTGTCAATGATAAATATTTTTGCTAATAAGATTGGCTATTTTGAGTTGATGATTTTCTTCTTGCGAACAACTCTAATGAATCACATGTACAAGAGTTATGACTGAAGCTATAGTAAAAATTCACTGCTTCAATGGTAAGTTGATTGGTTTATTGAAAGGAGAAGAATTCGTTCGACTGTAAAATCTGATTTGCATCTAAGCAATAGTAATATCTTATGCCAAATACCACTCACAGTAATAAGTAATATAAAAACATATCAAACGTTCCCCAAAACAAGGATAGAGTCGTACTAAAACGGCCGAACAGTCTCGTCTCATGAAACCCTATATCCTAGCTATGATAATTGGAATACATTCAATGAAATACAGCCGGCTTCCATTCCAAGATCATGGTTTTAAAAAATTTAAAAAAAAAAAAACTATAAATTTGTTTCGCTTCGTACCATACGAATTTTCAAAAAACGTGACACCTATGTAAAACTCTATGCAATGAATTTAAAACCCTATCGAAATCACGAAGTGTCGACCCCAATCCCAACTCAAATGAATCATAGTTTATTCCAACCGAGCTCCCTGTGAAAGCGTTAAGCTCATCACAATGATATAACGAGGGCATACATATTTCCAGTTCCTCATCAAATAACTAAAGAAACTGCAGTATAAGAATTTAAATGCAATCCATTCTGTGACAGCCCTACCCTCAACATTCAGAGATAAAATAACAGTATAAAAGGAGGGTTTCAAAGGAACCTGAATTGAATGCAGAGCTTCCGAGGATGTTTCCTACAGTACCTCCACTCCCTTCTAACCCTTCTCCTTCCTTCCTATATTTTTTTAGGTATTTTTGAATGATACACCCTATGCTTCTTCGATTGGGAAACACCTATTAAATGTTCAACTTGTAATTGCATCTACTACCAAAATTCCTTCCTTCGACGTCTTTCCTTGTGCCCTCAAAATCTAATAAGTTTGAGAGATTTAGGTTTAAGAAAAAAAAAGGATTAGAGTAAGGGTGGTTCCTTAAGGTTTATAAGTTTTATATTTGTGTACGATGAAATTTGTATATTTATATTTATTTATTTATTTTTGTGTTGTTTGAGTGAGTATTTAAATATTATATGTTGATAAATGGTATAATTTTGTGTAAAGTTGGGTCTTTTTTTTATACTATTTATTCATTTTCTTATATCTATTCTCACACATTCATTCCCTAACTTATTCATACATGTATTTTGAAACATTCACTTGCATTACATATTAATTATGTTTATCCATATGTATATTCCAAAAAATCTATTGGTCACTTATAATCAACCATTTTCATTTTTTCATTCATTTACATAGATGTGGGGTCACCCTACAATCACAAATTTTTCCCTAAATTTTTAAAATTTAATCTCAAACTTTAGTCAACTCCCATCCATTCCTTTGCCACCAAGGGTTGGCTTAACACATGTTTATGTGATTTGATGATATATTCTCATTTTTAAAGGTATTCATTTGAATCTAGTTTGTGTCCTCACATTTGATCCCCAAGGATGTCTCACATTTAAACATCCTCAATTATCTTAAGGAGCAAAACATTTGGATTTCATGCACTAAAAGGAATCTAGACCTACACATTCAATCGAGGAGAACTTGAACAACTAAAGCTTGTTATTTTTTATCATTTACTTTTGTTTTCTAAGGGTTGCCCTAGGAGAACACATCCCTTGGTGACACAACAACCCTTCAAAGGTATTTTTAAATATTGCCAACCCTCAAATCGAAGTAGAGAGAAAACCAAACCAGGACAAATCAAGTGAACCACAAAGCAAAGGAACGTACAAAGTAAGATTGAATGTGTGCATGAGGATGATTCCAAAAATGTGAAAAAGACTTGGATTCATGCTCAACTCAAGACAATTCATAAGTCCTACATTGGATCTAAGACACATCACTGACAAAGAGGTCAAGTTTCTATCTCAGAAGTCATCTTTTATTTTGTCATAGAGCTAAGTGTATATATTTATCACATTTATTTGTGTACTTTAATAATAAATTTAAAATATATGTGCCTACAAGATAGACATATGTCATCATTAATTAATATAAATTAAGTATGTTTCTGTGTATCTGCCTTAATTGATTAGACATGATTAACCCTAAGGAAAGCTCACTTTCCTTACACTTTGGTGAAATCAATCAACTTTACATGACCTAATTTCTTCCCAAGGTTTTTCCTTCATATTCAGGTTTCCTAAAGCTACAATTCTCTATTTTTCACATCTTATTTCCTATTGACTTTTAGTCACATCATGAGGTTTGGGCGAGTATGATAGCTAGAGATATATCTAAAATAAAGACCATAGTTAGAGACAAGCTAAGCCCACTACATGGCACTCATTTCCAACCAAAACATTTCAATTAGAATGGCAACTGTGCATGATCTTCACAAAATTTTCAGTGCTCCTACTTGACTCATGCTTCACCCTGTTGGTTTGTGGAGCCTGATTGGACTTTGAAGACTTTGAAGTTAAATTTTGGCCACTTTACCTGGCATAATTTCCCCCCAAATTAATTATCAAGGGAGTGTGTGTGTGTGTGTGGAGGGGGGGGAGATCCCCTCTTGCGGGGTTTGGGAGACCACCCCCTCAACGAGTGCTTGAGGATGGAGCCCACAGTAGGCGTCTAGGGGCAACACCCCCAATTGGGGGCTTAGGGGCAACGCCCCTACAACAAAAAGATCCATATTTTTTTAAAATAAATTTATTATGAATCCCAGAATGTAATTCAATTAAAAATAATTTGAAAAACTACTTGAATTCGTAACGTTTTATTGTTGTGGATTGGAAATGAAAAGACATGTGAAGTTGAGTTTGGTTGCACCCAGGAAAGGGTTAACCACATTAAATTTGTTGTCTCACATCTTTGTGATTTTATTCCTCTATTTTGTTATTTAAAATTTACATTTAATTGGTAATTTGATCTCCTCATTCTTGCCTATAATTCCTAACACACCCTTGAGGTTTCAACCCACTAAAGAGTTATTTGAAACATGTTATAAATGTGTAGATTGTTGAAGGCATTTGGGTGACTCATTGAAGACATCAAGCATCAAAATCCCATGAAGATAAGCAAACCACTACCGACTCATGATGACAAGTGAACATTCAAGGCAAAGTCAAAACCAATTCATCCTTTTCCTTGTATTCCTTTTTAGAATTGGTTTTACATTTGAGTGAGGAGGTGAATTTTTTATGAGGCATCAATACCTTAAACACTTTTGTTCCTTATAAAAAGATAATATTCTTTTTTCTCATTAATTTGTTGAAGGATTTCTAATATATACTCTATTGTAAAATATTTTTTCACTTCATATTTCAAAAAATTGGATATCATTTTTCTACTCATTTTGAAGTTGGAATTTCTTGCTTAAGCCTTGCAATCAATTAAAGGACTCTTATTTTGTCTCCTTATATGGATTCTATATTGTGTATTTTTTGAGTTTGAGTTATATTATATGGGTTTCAATCTCTTGTAGCCAATTTCAAGTTGATTGTAGACATCTTACCCCATGTTGCATATTCTCTTTTATATTTTACCTCTTAATGATGTTCTAATGGAGGTTGTGTGATACATTGTCAACTCTAAATATTTTTTGTGCTTTGAAGGCTAGTTTGAGGGTATTATACATATTGATGCATGACCATCATTTCATTCTTAACATTTATTTTCCTCATTTTAACTTAATCAACAACTTAGCATTAGGATTAAGTCCTTAGGAGTGAATTAGACTTAGTTTCAAAGGGAACTAGCTCTCTTTGGAGACTTATCTATATCTTCCAACTCCCACACTAAAGGATAAATCAATGTTGTAGTTGAGACTAAGCTTCAAGCTTCTAGGGTGCATTCTCAAGTGTTAACATTTCCAAATTTGATTCTATTTTTTCTTTTATGATTCATTATATTTATATTGCTATATTCTTTTCTATTAGGGTTTTTAAGCTTTATTGGGATGCTTATTCCACCCACCCATGGCTATCACCTTAGGGTTTCACTTTTAGATTTAATATGTCATTGATATTTCTAATTTTTCAATATAGTAAAATTTTGAGCCTTTTTCTATATTTTTTGTTTATGTTGTGGGCTAATTTAGATCCTAACCTTTCATTAATGAGTGCTCTTATATATCCTAATATGACCACCCAATCTAATGAGATATATTTCTTTCAATGCTCGTATTAATACTAATGATGATTATGATCATGATGCTTATGTGAAAAACCAATAATTTGTAAATGAACTTGCTATTTTTTCTACTTCAAAAAATATTACATAACTATTTAATTTGTTGATCGATAAACCATATGGATTAGAGACTTTACAAGTGGTTTTTGCTAGCTTATTTTATCTATCATGACTAGTGCATCTAATTTTGGCCTTACCCCTATCATTGACCCATCATTTACCATCAATCCATTTAATACCACCACCCACCCTCATACCACTACTATCACTAATGTTCTACCATTTAGCACCTATGATTTTTCCACTTATCCTCTTCCTTATAGCTTAGCCCTTAGTTATACCCCTCTAGATATACGTCTTTATCTTTACACCTTATACCACACCTCCATCCATCTTTCATATATCACACTATTAGGAATAGCACCATCACACTTAACCATGCCACTTGTACATATACCTCTACATCTAATACCTAAATTCCCATAAGTACCTTTACTCTTCCATACCATTATCTTTAAATACTACTTATTTCGTGCCCCTCTTATCTTTGTATATATTTAGGAAATATTTTCAAAGAATCCCCACAATACATGACTCATTGGGGTCATGTTAAAGCAATCCACATAGTCCTAAATAAATTTATAGAGAATGACCTAAATATAGGACTAGAACCACCTACTGGGAGATCTTAGATCTTAACATTATATCATGCAAAGAATAAGTGAGCTAGCTTGGTGAAAATGGGAGAAGACATATTTGGTTTTCTTAATGGAGGCAAGGCTCACCAAGTTTGTTTTATAAATACACCATATAATATAGTCAAATAGGGTTAAACTCAAGAATCCTAATTAAAAAGTCACACTAGGAAGCTAAGATCGAGATGAAGAACCTATGGAAAAATTCAAGGATGCTCAAAGTCCCCAAGTTGCATTACTCATAAGGTAGTAAGAAAGTAATAATAGGAGGTACTATTAAAAAGTGTTCATCTATAGGTTAGGGTAGAAGATAGGGCCTCAAGGCCAACATAGTTATCTAGGCTTGTGAGGGAGATCATCAAGCAACCCTAAAAGGATGTCAACTAAATGGGGTGTGAGAATTATCTCTTCTTATAGATCTTCAATAATTATGTAAGGGATCTTGAGGCACATGGATGCAATTGTGATCTAACTAGTATTTTATTTTATTTTATTTTGTGTTTTATGTTTAATATTATTTACTAATTAAAATATGCAATATAAAGAAAATATTTCCTAAATGGCATACAGTTAAGCATATGCAATTTCTAATGTAGACCTCACTAATGATATCTCCCTATATGAATTTTACTAATACACTTATTTAGTTAATGCAAGAGAGAAAGTAAATAATTCTTTTATCGTTTGAATGATTGATAACTAAATGTAATAAAACCTAGGATAAAAACTAGTATGCATGCTTGAATATATTATTTCCTATGAATGATAATTGATTGTAATGTTTAAATACTTCAAAGGAAATGACTAGT
>VDFB02224065.1:0-73009 GCA_007258455.2 Sequoia sempervirens
CGTGGATGGAGTGCGTTTAGGGATAAGAGATGGATTGGTTGACAGTTTGGAACCTTTGACTCTCCAAACTTGGGAAGATGAGCAATGATGGGTGGATACGGAAGTGTGCGTGGAATTAGGACCAACTGCTTGATATACTTTGTACGTCACTTGAAAAACCTGCTTTTGATTTTGTGGACTTCTTTCATCGATACCTTTCCCTCTTTTAGTTTGCCCCACAGTTTCTTTGACTGATGGAGTTTGATAGGGATGATCTTTCTTTGTATGCTTTGGTATCCATATGCATTTGATTTGTCCTTTATGTTTCTCAGCTTCTTTTGTTTTGATAACGTTCTTTGTACTTTGATTCAAATCTTCCTTTTGACGTTGGTCCCAATTTGTGGATGAGGTAATGGGTGGATGAAGATTCATGGCGTGACTGGTTGTAGTATTGACACTAATTTCATCATAAGGATTCTTCATGCTCCCTATGTTGACATTTGTTTGAGACGAAGTTGCCCCCAGTATTGTGGTATTACCTTCGTTCTTTGACTCTTCCTGTTTTGAGATGTCTTGTTCAATAAGTGTTCTCTGATAGATGACCACCGTAGGTGACGTTCTTTCAATTTGCTGTTTTGCTAACTCTGGATGTTCTATCTGACTTGTTTCCTTGAGTGGATAATGTTGGATATTTTTATTCATGATGTCCTCAATCTGACTTTGGGACATATTTGATCTTGATGTTGACCACTCTGTTTGATTATAGGAATTAGTAATCTGCTCTTTTTGTGTAGCAAGATCTTGTTCTAGATGAAGATCATCTATGTGTCCATCCATAGAAATCATCTCATAGGTAGATGGAGGAGTATGTGCTACATGGATATTATCGTCTTGTGTGGATAGGAGAATATCCATTAGATCATTGTAGTATCTTGGAGATACAAATTTTTGATCTTGAATGATTTCAGAGTTGCTTTCGACATGCTTTGGATCAAGTTCTTGACATAGGGCAGCTTTAAAGGATGGATTATTTACAAAGGACTTTTGGATGTCGACATTAGACATGGGGAATGGCTCAATATCCTCAAGTGTCGAGTTCAAAGTTCTTTTAGTATCTGTAACCATGCGGTCAAAGGGGATCAACATGTTTTGAAAAGGACCATTGCTAGACTTTGGTGAAAGATTTTGATCATGCTTTGGAATAACTTCTTGAGATATGTCCTCTAACTCATAAGGCGATGTAGAGACATTTTCAATATGATCATTGGTCAACGGATCATGCATTATGTCAATTGGATCAAATAGTCCTAACACTCCTTGAAATAGATCACTATAGAGTGGCTCTTGATGTATGGTGAGTTGATCATTGGATTGTGTAGATACATCCTCAATGTGCTCCTCGATGGAGAGGTTTTGATCATTGTTTTTGACAATTGTGGTGGAGAGATTATGAATGTCTTCGACCATAGAGTCAAGTGATGTTGATATTGCTTGAATTGGCTTATTGTCAAGTTTTGTTGGTGGATTTTGATCGTGATTCAAAAGTGACTCTTGACATATGTCGATTTGATCATTGGATGAAGTAAACATGTGCTCAGTGATGGATTGATCTTGATCCTTGTTTTCAATAGTTGTCATCTTTTGTGTTTGTGCTCGTGTTGGTTGGGTAGCTTGAGAGGCTTGGGCAACTTGAGAGGATTGTTTCACTTGTTTCACTTGTGTTGCTTGTTGCATGGCTAGATATTGTTGGTATCCCTTTTGAAAAGCAGCTTGTAATGTCGCGTTGTATTGGATTGATGTGGTGGAAATTGGTGGTGGTGGGGGTGGTGGTGGATTCAAAATCATGTTGGATGTAGTGACAAGTGTTTGAGATACGCTCGGAGCGATCATGGTAGTGAGGGATTGAGATGTGATGGGTGTGATAGTGGTGTTTGGAGTGATCGAAGTGATAGAGATGGTTGGAATGAACGAGGTGATAGGTCCTTGGGAGACTGTATTTTGATTTGGGATCAATGTTGTTGTTTGATTAGATACCATCTGTTGGTGCGATGTTGATGGTATATTCAAAGGATTTGTCGTGATGGTTTGATTGATGTTAGGTGGATTGATTTGGATGGCGTGATTGGTGTTAGGTAAAGGGGGAAGCCCTAAACCAAGGAATGGTGTTAGTAATAATTGGTGGGAGATTTCCCTTGGCTTGATGCCTCAACTGTTTTGGAAGGGATTACGCGAATTGATCTGTAAATTTGTTCTTGATTTGATCTTATTTCACTTGCTGAGATAGTTAATTTGGCTTGTGTCCAAGTAGTTTTGGCATGCATGCTTGCGGTTTTTGAGTGGGATTATGGGAAAATTGACTTTGGATAATGTTCTGATTTGGGATGATGTTCAGATTTGGCATGATAGGATGAACATTGTTGGTATTGGGAATCATTCTTCCAAAGTTTTAGGAGGATGGATTCATGTTTGAAAGTTGCCTTGGTACATCACAAATCTAGCGCCATTTTGTGGATGCTAAAATCTGCAAATGGTTAGATTAAAACAAAACAACATTTTAACATCCCTATGAAATAATGAAACATGTCAATCATGCAATAAAATGGAACAATAGAAACTAAAGAAAGCATATGAAAGACATGATCCAACTCTATCTCATAGTGGATTGGTGTCACATGTGCTAGTGACCCTTTCCCAATCCTTGATAAAAAGCTCAAGATGATGAAATTGCTATAGATGATGGAGATGATGGACAAGATCTAATCTCAAATGAAGAGAGTGACCTTGCAAGATTGTGGAGATTGCGAAGGATTTGCTCAATGTTGAAGCCTCTATTTGAAGATTTCAAATGCTAAGATTGTTGAAGAGGGACCAATGTGGGACTAAAGATTAAGCCAATGAGATAAGGACACTTGTCATCATGTGAGTGGTGGATGTATGTGCAAGATTTGGGAAGAGTGCCCAAGAGGGGGAAATTTTGAATTCAAATTTGCAATAAATTTTGAGAGGGGGACAAGAAAGAAACAGCAATAAATGCCCTGTTTGACTTGTCATGTTGAGAAAATGAAGATTTTAATAAATCGTGGTAAATTTATTGTGCAAATTAATAGGTCTAGATAATGCAAGTAGGATGTGATTAGTATTAGATTAGGATTAGATGATGATTATGCTGATTTAATACTGATTAGATGATTTGACTTTTTGAACTTTGATAATTGGTTGTTAAATCAGAAAAGGATTGGAAAGTGTATGATTTGGATTTGATTTTAATAAAATGCGATTTATTGGATGAATGGAATATGATTATGCATGATGTAAATTTGACATGTCTACATCATTGTGTGGATCTCATTTCCTAACGAACTAAGGAAAGATAGGGCCCTTTTCCCTCTTTGGATCCACTTTTCCATTTTGGGACACCCCCTATTTTTCATCATCTCATTTTGGTGAAACTGACCTTGTACAACAAAATTCTGAAAATTGGAGTCCTTTCAACCCTAGATCTTAGTTTTGCAATACTTTGCATTAGGTTTACATTAGTTGCACTACATTTAGGGTTCTTTAATCTTGCATTATTGCATTTAGAGTAACTTTGCATGTTTACATCGCGTAAAATCATAAAAAAATAGAAAAATTGCATTAGATCTGAGTTTATTTTACATAATATTAACACTAAAATCATCATTCAATCATTTAGAGTCATATTGCACATTAAAATTAGTCACATTTTTCATCATTCAACCTTAGTCTAACTTGGATTTAGAGGTATAAAATCTAGAAAACCTGTTACATAACTTCCTATTATAGATCTACAACAAAAACATATAGGATCAACTCAGAAGTACAAAACTCAAATTTAATAAACCCTAATCTGGGACCCATTCATCCTAGGGAAAATGAGTCCCTGTATAGGCATCTTTAACAAATTTGATTGATTTTTTGTCTTTGATTTTCATTTTTGTTTTTGTTATTAGACCTGAGAATTAATTTATTGAAACATTTTTCTTGTGCATTGAAGTTGTTCATTTAGTTAGATATTGCAACATTGGAAAAAACATTTCTTGCATATTTCAGTTAAAAGTAGTATTATATTTTTGTACTTTTCTTTCAGTTCAAGCATCATTGCATCATTAGATACATTAGTTTACATTTTTCAATCATTAGAAAATGAAAATAAAAACCTAAAACATCAAAAGAAACAAACAAGACCCTTGGAGAAAGCATAGTTATTTGATTATGTCAAATCTCTTTTCCCAAGTTAACATATCCCTCGAGCCCTTTAGTAGTGATGAATTTGATATGTTAGATGAAGCCCTTGAGGATTTTATCTCGCAAGGTTCATCCACTAAGGCTTGTCATGAAAAACTGAAACATAGAGATGTTAACATAATCACACCTCAACTTATCATTTACCCTCCCTCACAACAACCTCAAGTTCAAAACAAACCAATGCTCATCTTAGAACCGCCTAAAAATAAGCCTTTACTTGACAATGACAAATTTTCACAACAAATGGGTTACAATACCATTGCTCACACATAAAATACAAGGAACAATAGGCAATAATAGACCACTCTCGTTTCATTACCTTTGCATCAACCTATCTTTCCTAGTGCTCCTTGTTTATCTTCGCATAGTGGAAAGGAGTATGATCTTGTTGAACAACCTAAGAATACACCCACTAAGATATCCCTATGGGATTTTATTCAAGCTTCACCAAATTACCATAGTATGCTTCAAACATCCTTGCAACAAGTTATGGTTCCTCCTAATACAAATTCAAATGATGTGGCCACACTAGTTCAAGGAATGAATGCAGTTAATTTAGATATTGTTTTTGATCCATGTGGATTTTTCACCAAAAATTGAAGTGATTCAAATGCTTTAGAAAATGGTACCAAGTCGAAGTACTTGGCGAAACAAACCCAATGCAACTTGAACAAAGCCAAAGGGAGCTCATATGCTCGAGATATGCTCAGACAAAGTTTGGGTCAAATCGGGTACAAAGGCTAGTTAAAAAGACAAAAAAAATCATCTACAAATTTGTCAAAGTCAGCATCATGATAAAGAGCTCATCACCATGAGTCCAATGCCATTCGTTTCATTGAAAACAAAGTCCAAACGAGCAAGATACGACTAGTCAAAGTTGCAAAAGGGAAAGGGTTGACTAGTCTTTGATGATGTCAGCATGGGTTGACCCATCTTCGATGATGTCAGCATAGGTTGGCCGATTGACCAAAAATTATGAATGATGGGATTCAACCCCATACCCTCTCACTTGCAAAGCAAGCCTTCCACCAATACACCACACAACCAACTTTAGACTATATTGAGCGTGCTTTAATTTTATCATTTATAAAAGCCGCCATGGCTAATAAAAGGGGAGTCCGGCAGGATTTGACCCACCAACCTCTTTATTAGGAATGACCCACCCAAACTGCTAGCCCAATGACTTCATTACTGCTTATTGTAAGAGTGGGTTTTATTTAAAACCTTTAAAAAGTTGAATCTCCCTATATTTAAATATTTAACCCCTAAAATAACATATTTAAAGATTATTGAGATTATTAAAGGGAATTTTAGGAGATTTTGAGGATATTTTAAGGGGATTATTAAAGATTTAATATTATAAATGGGAGATATAGAAGATTTATAAAATCATTTGGTTTTAGGTCAAATTGGGAAAATTTTATGTATAAAAAGGGGGGTATGGGCTTGTGAGAGTCAGTAAGGAATGTGGAGAAAAATTCCTATGTGATAGTGAGTAGTTATAATTTGTGCAATGAGAGGCTTTATTCCAATTTGTTTTTACTTGAAGGAGAATAGCTATTTGTAATCTCATTATCAAGGAGATGTGAGGAGACTTTGCCGAAGTTGCAACCTTGTAATTTTTTTTGGGAGCATAATCAAGGATCAATCACTATGTTGGGGAGGGACCTGAAGACATAGCCATCTTGGAAAACTCTGTTATCAACTTGTGTTTCGTCTTCTCTCTCTTTTCTCTATTTTGTTAATTTCTTCACTTTAATATGGTTGTGTTAATTTAATCATTTCAATTATGTTTTTAAGACCTTTAATTAAATTTTTGTAATAAGTTACTATTCACGTGCAATAGTCCTAGATCCTAATATCGGATTAGTTTTTCACTAAAGAGAGTTACCCTCCTTGGAAGTCCAAAAATGACATGAAGCCTTCATGATAATAGCCCTTGTTAATAGAATAGGGATAAAGAGAACCCTTTTTGACAATGATTTAGACCTTAATGTGTGTAGTGTGAGCCTTTTGGATAAGACTGACATGGATAAGAGTGGCATTGTCCCTGATTCTTTGTTCATCCATGGGTTTGATAACATAGGAAAACAACAGCTTGGAGTAATCACATTACCTATTACAGTCGGGAAGGTAGCATTACAAAATCTGGTCCATGTTATGCCTCATAATATTTCTTACAATCTACTCTTGGGGATACCATGGATTCATGAAATGAATGCAATGCCTTCATCCCTTCACCGTGTAATGAAGTATGTCTATAACAACAAATTTTACATAGTTAAGGCCGACCCTGAACCTAAAATTTGTTTGCACACCAAGAAAGATAAACAAAGTCTTGTGAAAACATGGATACCAACTACAAAAGGGGAAATCACGAAGGAAGAAGAACAAGGGAAGAATATTGATGAAGTCACAAAATTATTAGAAGACGATTGGGG
Organism: Sequoia sempervirens; assembly: GCA_007258455.2. Classification (NCBI taxonomy): domain Eukaryota; kingdom Viridiplantae; phylum Streptophyta; class Pinopsida; order Cupressales; family Cupressaceae; genus Sequoia; species Sequoia sempervirens. The sequence continues at coordinate 6,687 of VDFB02224065.1, forward strand.
TTCCTTAGATTTCACACCAACATTCATTGGATAATACAAAATTACAATGAAAAAAACCGAAAAGAAAAAAGAGGCAATGGTAATATCAACACAAAATTTGAAATAAACCTCACAAGCATCTACTTCATCCACTCTAGAAGAAGACATAAGTTATAAAACAAACTTTGATGAGATAGGCTACCAACAACCACCAAATCTGAAAGAGATTGAGAAACTTTATGGAAGAGGTTATGAGCCCTTGAAACAACTTGTTTATAGTGGAAAATGATGTGGAAGAAATGAACAAGGCATCTGTGTTCCTATAGAGCCAAACACACAAGAAACAAAAAGTGGTCTTGGATATTACCCTTCTAAGATAATGAAAGCAACAAAAAGACCCTCACTCAATATCAACACTGTCATGTATAATTCCCCTAAGACAACTCTCACTTTGAAGCATCTTGAATTTATTGATACAACATGCAAAGAATCATTGGAATACTTTGAAGATGATGAAGCTTTGAATAAAATGTTAGGAGTTTATGACAAGTCATTTACTCCCCCTAAGAAAAAATGAGTCACTTGTGCTATGGTTAATGTTGAACAAGTGGATGAAGAAAAGGATGTTAAGGAGGCTGACAATGATAAAGATGAACACAATTTCAAAATTTTGAGACAAAATGCACTTCCTTTGGGAGATATAATCAATATATTGGTGGACACAACTAATGAAGAAAAAAGTGATTCAAATACGAAAGTGTCTTGATGAGGATGAAAAAGAAGATCATGCAACATTACTACATGAATTCATGAAATTTTTTCTTGGACTTATTCAGATATGTCGAGTATCGATGCTAAGATAGTGACACAGAACATAGTTCTTGAACAAGATGCTAAACCGGTAAGATAAAAGATACGAAAGATGAATCCTAAGACAACTTTACTAGTTAAGGCTGAGATTGAGAAACTCCTTGAAGCTAAATTTATATGACCTATCGATTATTCTCCTTGGATCTCAAATATTGTTTCAGTCACAAAACTTGATAATTGTATTAGGATGTGTACGTTCGTGATTCAAATAAAACATCTTTAAAAAATGTTTTTCCCCTTCCTAATATTGACATGATAGTAGATTGGACTGCAAGACATGCTTTGTTGTTGTTCATGGATGAATTTTCTAGATATAATAAAATCTTTATCAATCCTCAAGATCAATACAAGACAACATTTACCAGAACTTGGGGAACATTTTGTTGGGTAGTCATGCCTTTTGGATTAAAGAATGCAGGTGCAACATATCAAAGAGCTATGACATTGATATTTCATGATTACATAAAAAAATATTAGAAGATTATGTTGATGATATTCTCGCCAAATCTTTAACTTGACAATATAATGTGAATATTCTTCGAAGAATCTTTGAAAGAATGCAAAAATATAACATGAGACTGAATATGAAAAAGTGTCTTTGGTGTGGATAGCGGAAATGTTTTAGGTTTTTTAGTATCTCACAGAGGCATTGAGGTGGACATGAAGAAAATTGATGCTATCATTAACATGCCACCTCCTAATTTTTTTTCTCAATTGTGTACTTTACAAGGAAGAATTCAAACTATCTATCATTTTGTAGCATCCTTAGCAGACCGAACATTACCCTTTACACAACTCCTTAAGAAAGAGGTTCAGTTTAAGTGGAATGAGGATTGTAAATAGGCCTTTGATATTTTGAAAGATTATCTTGCTACATCACCTATTTTACAACCCGCTATGCAAGACAAACGATTTATCCTTTATACAGTAGTATCAACTCATGCTCTTGTAACATTGTTGGGTCAACAAGACAACATTGGTAGAGAAGATCCCGTTTATTACATTAGTCGAACCCTAATTGATTATAATACATGATATACAATGATAGAAAAATAATGTTTGACTCTCATATTTGCTACTAGTGAATTGAGACATTACTTATTAAATGCAAAAAATCATGTGATGACAAAATTCGATCCTTTAAAACACATTTTTACTAAAACCGATTTATCAGGACACTTAGCTAAGTGGGTTATGTTGTTAACTAAGTTTGATCTTAAATTTGTCTCTCAAAAGTTAATCGAAGGACAAGCCTTGATCGACCAATTAGCCGACGCTCCCTCTCCCTTAGTGTTACCTAATGTAGACTCATTCCTTGATGAGAATGTGTTGACTACTGAAAAAGAAAAAGAAACATGGGAATTGTACTTTGATGGTTTCAAGTGTTGAACTAGCTCTGAGGTGGGGGTGTGACCAATGACATAGTATAGGTTAACTACACCTAATCCATACGTATTTGAGGCATATTTAATCCACTACGCATCAATCCCAATAAGATATTCAATATCAATAAAAATGAAGAAGCCATTAAAACTAGCATGTTAAAACACAAAATCTTGAAAAAAATCTATTCTAAGACATTGAAACTTATCCTATTGTGGGAGTGGTGTCACATTGATGTGGAATGGTAACCCTTTCCCAATTCCTTGGATAATGAGATTTTTTCAATCAATTTTATTGAAGAAAACTGATGAGACCGATGAGGGATGTGTGTGAAACATGATAGCTATTTTAACATGATAAATGCTACAATTTTTTATGCAAATGTATGAAAAACTATTCTAAATGTGTATATGATTAAAATATGCAAACCCTAGATTCAAAATATGCTAAATGGATCCAAACTAAGTTACCATGGAATCCATTAATGGAAGCTAAACTAACAATGCATGAAAATGAACCTAAAATGCTTTTAAACATAAAACATGGATGGGAATGAGTGTGATTTTCAATAGCATAAGTTTTCTCTAAAAAGGTGGATCCCTATTCAATAGATGCAAAGTTTGTTAATAGAATAGGAAAAAAGAAACCGATAGTCAAGATTGAAAGAATCAATCAATGGTCAAGATGGAAAGAAGATGGAGGCATGGATCATGGATTTCCATCAAGGGTTGAGAATGCAAGTTGATATTTAATCAAGGGCTCACAATCATGCAAAAAAGCAAACTTTCAAAACTTCCTCAAGAAGTTTGTTTCAAAGAAGAATATTCCCTTTTTTGAATAAATGAAGAGGGAGAATATTCTCATGCAAGAGGCTGAGGTAAATTAGTATTTAGCAAATTAAAATAAGTTTTAATGTGCAAAGAGGAGGGATATTCCATAGGAATATTCCCTTTTGGAAAAATTTAAGATTTAGTATTAAAGAATTAATTTAATTAATGAAAGGGGTGGGATTAGGATATTTAATTTAATAACTAGGATAACTAGGATTTATTTAATTAAATAAAATGTTATAAGAAGGCTAATTAAATAATTTACATTATTTGATTAGATAGGATGAAAGTAAGAGTGAGAAGAGAGTGAATTAACCTAATTAAATTAATTAGATTAATAGATGAAAATGAAGCATTTAATTAAATAGCTAGGCTAATTTAATCAAACAAGCAAAAATAGGATGGGTTTTAGGATGAAACGATGTTAATATATCGGATTCAAGTGTGTATATCATTCAAGAAATTTTAAAGTGTCTACAGGGGGTTATGCTAATTCCTCCTTCAGGTAAGCCTATTCCCTTTATCTTTTTGTTTAAACTTTCTATTTATAAATAACATTGTAGATTATGAAGCTTTAATTGCTAGTATACATACAACACTTTCATTAGGTGTCCAACACATCTCTATATTTGGTGATTCTCTATTAGTCATTAAACAAATAAATGGTTCATATCAAGCAAAACATGATAAGCTCATTTGATACAAAGACCTCATGATGGCATTATTAGACACATTTGAATCATATACAATTGACAATATATTGCAAAAGGATAATTGACATGCAAACACAATGGAAAGTGATGCTTCCCTTGTGTCTCCTAAAGATCCTTTTGTTGATTTCACATTTATAGTCCAAATGATTCTCAAACCATCAATAGATGACAAAGGCAAAGAAATGTTATTAACTGTTACCGAAAACTCTAACGAATGGTACACGTTGATATTCAACTACTTAAAAGAATGTACTTTTCTTAAGCCTACAACTAAGAACACTCGAGCTCGTCTTCAAAAACTTGCATCTAAGTACATAATCTTTGCAAACATGCTTTATAGAAGATCTTTTAATGGTATTTTACTTAGATGTCTTAAACAATCTGAAATCCCTATAGCACTTGATGAAGCTCATGCAGGTGCTTGCAAAGGACATTTTGGAGGAAGATCATTAGTTCAAAAATTAGTTCATATAGGATACTATTGGAGACACATGGAACATGATTTTTTTGCCTACATTAAGAAATACCATAAATGTCAAGAACACAACAATTTGATTCGTGCTCCTTCCGAGCTTCATGCCCAAGTTCCTTTTTGGCCATTCTCGGTTTGAGGTTTAGATCTTATTGGAAAAATATCACCACCTTCTTCCATTGGACATACATTTATCATTACCACAACCGATTATTTTAAAAAACAGGTAGAAGCTATTCCTCTTCATTCCACAACTGATATAATATTTCATTTCATATTGGAACACATTATTGCTCACTTTGGTCTTCCTTCCATATTGATTTTAGATAATGGAACTCCATTTAAGAACAATGATGTGAAGAAATTCTTGAAAACCTTTCATATTCAACACCGATTTTTGACACCATATTACCCACAATCAAATGGTCAAGTGAAATCAACTAACAAGACTCTTGAGAAAATTGTACAAAAAATAGTAAGTAAACATAAAAAAGATTGGCATACTCAACTAACTTATGCATTGTGGGCCTACCGTACAAGCATTAAAACATCTATAAGAACACACTCCCTATAACCTTTTTTATGTAATTGAAGCAATAATTCCCTTTGAGTTAGAGATTCCTTCATTGTGAATTGATCTTATAGGGCTTATTGACAATACTACTTATAAAGAGCAACGATTGCATCAGCTTGAAATGCTTGATGAACAACGTATTAATGCTCTTGAGCATCTCCAAGCTTATTCAAGGCAAATGCTTGACGTAGTTATAACAATCATATCATCCCTCATGCATTTAACAAAGGATATTTAGTGTTATATGAAAATCAATGTAATGTAAATGCTCTGCCAAATGAAAAAGGAAAATTTATCCCTAATTGGTTAGGACCTTATGTAATTAAATAAAACTATGGACCCAATGCCTACATATTAATGGAAATGGATGGTACACCTCTAAACGAACATATCAATGCTACACATTTGTGTCGATATTACACATGACATCCCTTGTTTTGAATAGTGTGTTAAAGCAGTGTTGTTAGATTAGGTAGAGCTATTCTATTTTATCTTGCATTGCTTCATTCTTTGACAAAAGATATTGGTGTGTCTTAGAGTCTAAAGTGATTGTTCAATTGGTTTGAATTATTACTTTAGTTTCCATACTATTAAAAAGAAAAGTTTGTGTTGTGTTAATTTAGATCCTTATATGCATTTAATGTTATTAGATCATAGGTGCATTTAATTTAACATAGCATACTTCATCACAATTTAGTATCTAATATAAAATGAAAAAAGTTTTAATTAGATCACATAAACATTAAATCATGGAGAAATTTATTAAACATTCTTACAAAGGATATTTAATAAACCATATCAACATTTAATTCAACATAATATCATAAAAACATCAACATCAATGCTCATATATCATATATATAATCAAAATTTCAAGTACATATATCAATGAATACAATGCTAATAGGGCCTATGATTGCTAGACCCCTTGGGGCTTGGTGGTAGCATCCGTTATGAGATGGTGGAATGTGATCATGTTTTGATCAAGGAACTCATGGCTGCCTATAGGCCCCACACCTCTCCTCTCATGTATGCCTCCCGCATGAGTGCCTTGACATGCTCCTACTCTATGTGATCCCTCTCTACTTGTAGCCTAGCCATATCTCTCTCCAGCCTAGAGATCTCCGCTTGGAGGGTGGACTATATCTCACTATTTGATGGACCTCAAGAGGCTCATAGCTCATCTAATGCTTTCTACAGTGTGGAAAACTATCTTATAGCTAGGTCAACACGTTTGGACACGCTCTCATACACTATCCTCAATATCATAAATGACTTGAAGAGATATGCATGTTTCCCTATGAAAGGTGGGGGCATGTACTCTGAGGGTATATCATCATCCATACACAATTAAAGCATCATCTTTGTAGTCACACACTGATAGAGATCATGCCACTCTCACGTGGATCTTGCAAGATGGAAATCATAAAATATATTGATACACATCATGTGAAATATATATAAATCATACACACAAAATTAAAAAGCATAATTAAAACATAAATATCAAATCATCACCTGGATTTATAGTCCCATAGTTAGGGTATAACCCTAGAATAGTGGTCCCCCTCTGTGTAAGAAGTGTGGATGGCCCGATATTGCTGGCCTCCCCACACTCGTGAGTGTGGATCTATGATGTGGTTCCTGCACATGCTCTAGTGACTCTAATAGGAGGTGCATCTCTCCTCTTGGGGGCAACTAAATCCTCCTTTGTCTCATCAATATCATCACTCATCGACTAGGTCTCCTCCTCCTCCTCCTCATCTAGAAATATGTCAGGCACAATGTCATCATCATCTGTATATCCATTGACCTGCTCATCATCCCTATCCTCTTTGCGACGTGGAAGAGGTCCAACATGGCTTGTAGGGTAGTGCATGGGAAAGACATGGGATTTTGGTGCTCTAATCCACCATTGGTCGTATGCTCATGTGGTGCCTACATCATTAGCATCAAATACTAGGGGCATGTCATGATCCTCATCCTCTGAATCACTAATGTAAACATCCTCAATTGTAAGACGATGAGTGTCTCTAGGTCTAGGGGCACTCTATGCTAATCATAGGTATTTGGGTTGAGCCCGTGGTAGTACTTGAATATGTCTAAACTGGCGCATGACACAATCATAGTAGAAGGGTCTAACTATGTAATCATGTCTCCCTAAAAAAAAATGATCTCATTGCTACCTGACTAGCTTGTGTCTATCATTTGTCCACTGTGGTTATCTTGAGATACAGTCTCCATGAGATATCACTCTCATCTAACAGATTAAATCTAACCCGCCAGTGAAGCAAATCTCTCTCCTTCCATGCCCACCTCAATGCATAACTATAGGCCCATAGGTACCCCATGGCTGCTATGGTAGGAAATCTAGTGGGTCTAGTGCATGTGATATGCTCGAAGCACCAAACCTGTAAAAGTGTACAATGCACTATACTGTCTAGCTCCTAGTATATAAATTGTCCCAAATCATAGTATGAATGAGCCAACATATTGCGACCCCAAGCATAGACAGTCCTATGCTCCTCCATGTCTCGAATAATTTTAACTAATCCACCATCTAAGTGGGTGCTTCATCTATCTGGTACTAGTGCAAGTGATGTAGTGATGATCATATTTCATCAAAGTAATGGTGTCTGGGCATGTCATAGCCATCTAAGTCAATGCGAGGACCGATGATCAACCGTCAGATGGGCCACTATAAACAGTATAGAATGTTATCTTGCATCTCCCTATATGACTGCTCCTCCATCGAGTGTACAACCTCACCCCAAATAGGTAACCGTAGGATGTAATGGATGTCCTTGAGAGTAACGGTCATCTCACTCATAGGAAGGTGAAAGGTACATGTATCCATGTCCCACCTCTCTACTAGTGCCATCGACATAGCATCATGATACCTCATAGGTGGCATGAGGTATACCCAAAATAATCTTGTGTCCTATTAAATGCTAATGTCCTCCTCTGAAAGCCGTGTGATGGACTCTCAAAGGAAACAAAATTGTGTCCCTTTGAGATGCTACCGGGCTTGAGGAGGAACCTAAAATAACAAAATACATAAAATAATTCCTAAATTTATTAACTAAACAACACTAAAGTTTCTATAAGACACTTTACACCCAACTTGGAAATATGGACCACTTTTGGATGGGGTTCTTGGACACTTTAGCCATCTAAGGAAACTTTGCACCAAGGTGGGACACTTTGCACTAGCAATGGACACTTTATGACAAAGATGGATGCTTTGCGAAAATCTTTTCTAGTGTCCTAAAAATTCTACAAAGATACATAAAAAAGTATTGTAAATGCATGAAAATGAAGAAAAAGAAGAACATAATCCACTCACTATGTGTCATAGTGTGCCTCATGCCACTTTTCATGAATGAAATCCAGTTTGGGAGGCCTGTAAGCTTGTCTTCTCAGCATCCTGGATCACTCTGCACCGAGGTAATTTGAGAAAAGGTAAATGTCAAATGATAATAAAAAGTGTCATTTTCATTTTTATATACTAAACCCTAGTAAATAAAGCTTATTTTTATTTTGACAGAATTTTATTCAAATTAACATACTGGGGGCTAGCAAACTTTGTTTTTGATGTCTTTTGTTGTGTTGAATTCGTAATTCTTCTCCCGATCTCATCAAATGTCTATCACTATGTGGTATGGTACTTGGAAATACCCTATGATATGACTTACGTAATTCAATGTGGTTTTGTGGCTACCCTGATTCCACCTCCTTAAAGCAAGAAAAATTAGGGAGCATACATCTACCATTGAATTTGATTCTCTATAGAAGTTTGACAAGAAGATTTTGAACAACTAGTAAATCTGTGTTGCAGAATGTGGTTCCTAACATTGTGGTTTTGTAGATAACTACAGTGTGGGCTTCATTCTCCCTACTTACGAACATATCCATATGAGTATCCTTTTATAAAGTTTATTGATTTGAATTCCTTTAGCTTGCATATGCACATTGCCACGTAGTGTCATATGACCGCTAAAGTGGGGGCTAAATTTAGTGTAGAAAATTGTACCCCTTTCTAGGAGAAAGTATAATTTCACACTTGTTTGGACCTATTTTAGTGATCTAATATAAATTATGCATTTTAAAATCCCATTAATAGGCCCCTAGTACCCTTTATTATGCATCCCAAGGCCTATTGTACTTAAATTTATTTAATTGTCGACACCACAACCCACATTGAACAAATGCTAGGGGTTAAATTAATGCCTCGACATTCTAGGAGTCTTGATGATTTACGTTAGGACCCATTCATCCATGGGTGAATGGGTGCTCATTAAGTGCCCTAAACTCAAATTTTTGATATGTTTTGGGTGGCATTTCAAAGTTTCAAATTCAAATTTCACATGTCGACTTTCGAGACCTGATAATTGGAAAATTAGGAAGGAAGCCTATAAATATAAGTTTCACATTCATTTTTTTACTAGCAAGAAAAGTGTTTCACATTAGATCATAGGAATTTGTATTCAAGAGCAAGGAACAAGTGAAAGTGAAGTGTTGGAGCAACATTCTATTGTTTTTACAGGTTTTCAAGATCGTTTTGTCATCAAAGATCAAGCATTATTGAAGAATTGATGATAAATTCCTATGGAGAATCATGATGGATTCTAGGTTTTGGGAGAAGCACTATGAAATTCAAGCTAACCTAATGAATTGTTTCCTAATTGATTCCAGCTTCTATGATCATTCCCTTTTTAGCCTAAAGAGAGGTATAATTAGTTTCATGACTTATTAAGGAGATTTGAGGTCTCCTAAAGTAGGTCTTCATCATTATTCATGTTCATTTAGGATCCTATTCTAACACACTTGAGTAGGATTTCTTGGAATGATTAGAAATATTAATCTTACACACACTTAAGATTAGTATTGCACACACATTTCATGTTTCAAATCTATGCTTTTCATCAAGGTTTATTTACCAAACTTAGGGTTTGACAAGGCAAACCCCTATTCACCAACACACAAACAATTTTGTTTTGCAAAATTTTGACAAATCCAGATTCGACAAAAAAAGTATAAAGTTATAGGGAAGGATTCTAGGTCTTGGGATTCAATCTCAGATTTAGAGTTTTTTAGAAAAGCCTACGAGGACCCATTCACCCTAGAGCAAATGAGTCCTTGTTAGGGTTACAAGAACAACTTTTGATAGGTGCACAATATTTATTACCTTTACATTCTCCAGGAAGTTTTTTGATTCCTTCTATTTTATGTCAAATCTCCCAAATGAACTTTTAGATCACAATTTGGAGTTATTTTTCTATTTTTAATCTTTCTCCCCAAAGTGTTGTTTGACCTAGACCCTCGTTCTAACATAAAAGAGAAATTTGCAGATTCATACTTTGATTTGACTCACCTTTGGTTTTTAGTCATTTCATTGTGTGGATCTCATTTCCTTATGAATTAAGGAAAGATAGGACCCCTTTATCCTCTTTGGATCCACTTTTCCATTTTGGGACACCCCCTTATTTCCCTCATTTCAATTACAATATAAGTTCTTAGATTTTTTATTATTAAGATCACTCAAAACACGAGATAAGAGCATACGTCTGATAACTTCTTATGTCTATAAATTCAAATATCCCAATTTTTCACATTGAGGTGTGGGTCCTTACTCTTATAGATTTGGACATGAGATTTTTACCTCATTGCTATAGATTTAGTTTTGAAATACGACCATAGATTCAGATTTAGACATGAATTTTTTACCTCATTGATGGAACAAGAACTAAGTGAGGAGGTAACTATAAAGATATTCTATCATGAGCACTAAACTTAGTGGTAGACAAAAGGAATCACTTTTTTGAAAACTATAAAGTGAGAATGGTCCACTTAACATTCGTAAGTGGTTATAGGGATTTTAATTTTTATGACAAAGTTGCACCCTATTGTTAGATCATAATGTGGTTGACATCACGACATTGAAAAACCCATGTGCTACTCTTAAGGTGTCAATTGCAAGAAAGAATCTTAAAAATGTTTGAAAAGATATTCCCAATCCCTACATTGAGCTTGGAAAGCCTAAACAATCCTTAGTTGCTCTTCTCTATTAACTACCAATTTTTGTTCGGACGTCAAGTTTAGAAGGAAATAATATTGGAGACATATCTTCATCCAATACTTCATGAAACCATGGGTAAGATAGTGCATAAAATTCTACTCTGGGAATTCCATATATGTGTGGCCTTATAAGATAGTTACACATTCCTTCAAATATTGTATAATATAAATTTCTATAAAATAAATCAAAGAATCCTCTCATATCTAGAGGTAAAATGTCCTGTAGTACCCCTCCATTTTGCTTATGTTTTCTGTTAGCATGTTTTCACTTTGATGGACCTTGGTACTTTGTTTTTGTGTATTGATTGTTGACTTTAGAGCGATAGTGGATTTATTTTGTGATATGATGATACATTGTATGGTGATAATTATTTCTAACATGCTTTATGTTAGCATAGATGTTTACTTCAGATGTTATTGCTATCTATATGCTTATGGTAGATTAATTGTTATTTATTTTGTTAGTTCGATGTGATGTGTATTGGTGTGGAGAACGAAGTTGCATCACTCGCTCGCGAGTGCCCTGTGATTTCCGTGATTTTCTTTGCACAGTGTGTTTGAAACATGGATTATATATATATACATATATATATATGTATGTTATTTGTTTGATTGCAGGATTGCAGGTACATGACACCGACTCCACCTGGTTTCTCAGGTCTGAGCGTGTCAAGACTCAATAGAAATGTTGATTGGGAGGTAGTAACAAGGTTTTTCCTAGTCTAGTCTCAAACCCACTCACAGTATGTTGTCAGTTTAGGTTTGGCATTTTTGGATGTTTTGTCTGGTCAATTTGGATTATTTATTATGAAAGGCAAATTTTGTTAATTTAATGATAGATTAATGTTCTTTTAATTTAATGTTTATTTAAATTAATTTTAAATGTTGTAAATAAAAGCTTTATTTTATATTTAATTAATTAAATTAGTTCATTTGGTTAAATAATTTAATCTTAGTGATTAAAATTATTTTATTAAATGAATGAATTAATTGATTAAAGTTATCGCTTATTTTGAGAATAGAGTAAATATAAATTTAAATGTTTTGTGAGAAATGAAATTTTAAATAAGAATTAAAATAAAAAGGAAATTGAATTTTGAATTTTGAATTCTTTAATTCTTTAAATTATAATAAATTCTTGTTAATAGTGGGAAGAAATATCCGTGAGTGGTTAGTAGATATTTTCTTGAAAATTGCCATGTGTGTTAGTTAAATTTATGGCAAAATTCTTGTTGGGATTTCTCTCGGAGAAGATATTATGAGATTTGGGGAAAACAAGAAATCAATATACGGGAAATTGAGAAAGAACAGAGTTCTGTTGAAAAGCTGTGTTATTTTGTGATTTCCTTTGGGTTTTGTTTAAATTTTTTGGAAGAGATCCTCAGATAGTTATTTGTTCAATATTTGCATTCTTCTGGAAAGTGGTGGTTTGTAAAGAGCTTTGGAAGTTGCATTTAAAAGATTTCTTGAGGAAATAAGATTTTCATTGAAGCCTCTGTTCTTCTCGAGGAAATTAAATAGAAAATATTTATGTAGAAATTCATTACCTCTCTGTGCATTTTACGAGATAAGATTTTATAGTGAAATCAGAGGGCAACACAAAAGATTTGTTAAACAATAGTAAATTCTCAAAGGAAATAGAAGAATTCATGTAGATTTTTAAATGGGGTTCTCTGTCAAAATTTTGTGTAAATTTGGGGAAGTTATACCTCTGAAAAGAATCTTGCCAAACTTTTCTTGTGGAAAATATTTAGACAACTGGAAATTGAAAACTCTCTTATTGAAAATTTAAAATCTTTGTTAAATTGTGTAGAATGATGTATTTTAATTTTTTGTAGAACCCTATTGAAAATAATTTACCTGATTACAAAATTCTATTTATTGTTAAAAATTGTGTATATATTTATATATGTATATACATATACATATACATATACATATACAAATATATACATATGTATTTTATTGTTCTAGGAAAATTTATTTCTTATTAAGATACCATTTCCGTACGCGGAATTGACAAAATCGTAGGAATTTTATATTATGAAATTTTTGTAAACATTAGAATATGGGAAATTCGTCGTACGAGCGAAGGGTTTTTTTTAAGAAAAACGCAGACAATATGGGGAGGCCGCAAGGCTTACCCCACAACCGGCCCAGAAACTAGAAATGAGGGTTTTAATGGCTATGATTTTAGCCGACGGCTGTTACACACGGTCATCCCCATTTGGGGCTACGACTATGTTGGCAGCTGGGCGCTACCCATGACCGCCCTCACAAGCAGCGCCCAACTGCCAACACAGCCATAGCCCCAAATGGGGACGATCGTGTGTAATAGCCGTCGGCTGAAATCACAGCCATTAAAACCATCGTTTCTAGTTTTGATTATGAATTATAAATTCGGATTTAAAATAAATGAATATAATATTATATATATTATATACATAAATATATATATTATATATATATATTATATGGTTGTTGGAAAATTTATTTAATATTTCTATATTTAAAAAAAAATCATATATTTTTTAAAAAAATATATGTATAAAATAAATTCATGCAAATGCATGAATTGGATGACTTTTGTATAATTTTTTTTTAAGTTATACATGCTGTATATTATTATGAGAAAATAAGGATATTGGAGTTAAATTGGGTGTACCAATTTTCCTTATTGTTTGAGGAAGGAAATATATTTAAGATGTTTAAATTTCATGTAATATGTTCTTGACTTGATTGGATTTAGTAGATCCTAAAATTAGATGTTTATAATCCCTGAATTGCTTTAAATTGTATTTTCTCTTTTAGTGGGAAAATTGGGATTATATTATATTTCAAGTCTTCCAGATAAGATTGTTTAACATGGGAGTTGTTATTTGTTAAAATTCAATCATTTGAGTTAACTAGGGTAGTGCACTTGATTTTGCATGGTGTTAGATACCTGGTTTTATAAACAAGATGTGATGTTCGTTGTGATTTGTTTAGTATTATATATTGATTTTGTGCACTTTTCCTACCTTAGTTAGTGAACTTAGATTTCTTGTGTTATTCTTAGGGGAGTGGCTCTGTGTGAGGGCCAACACACAAAGAGTTGCCTGGGTAACTCATGTAGAGTTAGTAAGCTAGTGAAAATTAAATCAACACACTAGTTAGTTAAAAACCTTTAACTAGATTAATAAGCCTCACTTATAGACTCAAGGGCTAGTTCAGTCTTGAGAATAAGTTGAGAAGGCCTGGAATGGAAAATTGATATCTTGTTATTTTAAAAGATATTCGATTCTGCAATGGTTTGCATGAGGGGCTGGGTTTCGTAAGAGGTTACCAGGGTAACCCAAGTTGGGGGTCGGAACCTAGGAAGAAACACCAGGGTAACCCATGCAACATTGTGATGACACTCCACCTAAAATAGCAGTGACCTTGTGAACTTAGCATGTTTGATTATCCTAATTCTGGAAGCAATGTAACCAATAAGTTAAGTGTGTACTTGTATAGATTTTCTATGGTATTTACTTATGTCTAGGGAACCTTATTACTATCTCCTAGCACGAGGGGTGGACCTGCGAGTACCACATGGTTGGGTGGAACGTGCACCTTACTCCGTTGGGTCCCCAGTTCTTGTTCGTGGCAACAAGTACTTCATGGATGGAGAGCTCGTATGTGGATATATGTACTTCCTTATTTGCATCATTGGAAATTTTATATATGTATCACTCCTCAATTGTTAATGAGGTTAACATTTGTAATATGTAATTGTAAACATTTATTTGATCTACCTCATTTGGAAAATGAGTATTGTAATGTTATTTCAAATGTAATGTATGAAAGAATCTTTTATGTATATTATGTTTTCAATTATGTAATTTAAATGTTATTTAATGTAAGCTTTTAAGTTTATGTAAATTAAATACTTGCAATGTTTAATACTATTGTCATCTATGGGATTTTCAAGTAGTGTGTCGTCACGTTACTTAGGGAATGTTTGCAATTAGTTAAGTAAATGTTTATAATTTTTAAAAAAATTATTACACTTTCGTAGACAATGCATCATTCTTTAGGTTACAAGATGGGGCATTACATGTCCACATAATATTCAAATTCAGTTTGAAGAAAAGTGATACTATTAATAAACCCAAGTCTACATCATTTTAAGAAATTCATCTTTGTTGGGACAAACCAACATATTGATTGAAACCTTGTAATTTGAATATCCACAACATAGTGATTTCTACAATGGTAAGTGATGAGCGCTTCCTCCAATCCAAATAGCTTAAGAAACCTTTCTTCTTCACCAACTGTATATATCCTTGCTTCATAGTGCTTCATAATTTCTCTTCCCAAGTTTTCGAGTCATCTGTCCAACAAATAAACTTCACAAAACAAGTTTATGAATGATAAAGGGAGTTTTGGGAATTATTTTACTTCACCTATATCATTGTATAATTTCTAATCCCTTGTTTTATCTTAGAGGATGTTATTGCTATTGAAAATTCCCTGATTAAAGAATAAGCGAATGAATTATTTTCATTTTTAATCCATTCAATATTAAAACTCATAACCAAGAATTTCAAAATACCGTATGGCAATTCTTCCTTGAGCAATATCTTTGTTAGGATTCTTCTTCAACAAGCTTCACATTGTCTAGTTATTTGTTCTCACTGTGAAATGTTTAGGTTTCAAAAATATTTTGAATATTTTGATTCCTTTTTAACAACTAGGATTTCCTTTTCTTATATGTGATATCTAGTTTTTGTACCAGAAAAGGTTCTTGACTTGTATCCACATATTCTGTGTTTTCCTTCCAAGTTTCTTGGATCAAGACTACTAACCAAACTTTATCAAAAGCATCTGTATACAAAAAGAATGATAGACCTTTCTTTGGAATTTGAAGAGTTGGTAAGCTTTGAAATTTCACTTTAATATTTTGAATTATCTTAGTCACCTGATCATTCCATCTTTCACTTTTGTCTTTCAATTAGTCTTGAGTTTATTTCCTATCTTTTTCCAATCCATTGTAAAAAGATGAAACATAATTTAGACAACCTAGAAATATTTGAATATGCTTTTTATCATTTAAGATGTCAAAAAATTCCTGAATCCTTTGTAAAATATGAGGTTATAATTTAATCTTACCTTGATCGAGATGGTGACAAAGAAAATCAAATTTTCTCTGACCAATTTTCATCTTTTTGGTAGATAGAAAAATTCCATGTTTTTTTGATAGTTGTGAACAATCTTTCCAAATGCTTTAAGTGGTTAGATTCGTCATGAAAGAAGATAATTACACGGAGAGGTGTATTACAATGGCATCCATCAAAAAACAAAATTCAATGTAAGGAAAAACTCTTTAGTTTGAATTTGACGTTCAAATGACATGCAACTAGCATAACTACATTCATTGTATGTAGACTTTTTTTCAAGCAGATTTAAAGTAGATTTAATGCAGATTTAAAAATGGTTTTAAATTGATTTGATATCTTTTTCACTCTAAAATACTTATTTTTTTATATCATAATCAATTTTATAATCATTTCATTTTTATTATTATTAATACTAAAATCTAATATTAATAATTATAATTAATTTAATTATAGTACTTATTATAATAAATTAGTATTTATATCACATTATTATTTATATAAAATACATCGAGAGTTATCCTTCTTGAGGCACTTATTTTCATCATTTTTTCTCATTGTAATAGTATTTCATCATTCGTATTATAATTATAAAAAGTTTAATTTATAAATATATCTATTACATATTTATTTCAGAATATTAAAAGAATAAAATTAAAATGAAATAGAAATAAATTAATTCCAATTCTAATTAAATTATTAAATCTTTAATTTAAATCATTCATTAAAAATAAATAAAATATCTTCATCTCAGCTAACCAAATTTTTAAGTTTTGAGGGTGAACATTTTATTTATAGTATTAACATAAATATATTTTTTATAATTATAAAAAAATTCAATGTATTTATTTGTAATTTATTTTTGTTTTATTTTTAATAGTTTTAGTTTTTTTGCTTTGTTTTTAAAGCAGTTTTAAAGTTTTTTTATTCACAAATCCATGAAGACCTCTATTAATATAAATTAAAACTAAATACTTAATGTCATGCAATAAATTTTTAAGTTTCTAGAGTGAACATTTATTTATAGTAGTAACACAAATATATTACTGTTTCAAAACTTTGTAGTTGCAGGTTTGGCTTTATTCTCCTGAAGTTGGATTTCTTGTAGGTTTGGCTTTACATTTTTTTGATTCACTTGAATTTAGTTATCACAAATTTTGCTTGAGTCCTATTGAAACCAATTACATTGTTATAATTTATTGTTGCAGTAAAACAAAACAAAGATTCAAGAAGTCGTAAGGTTTATTGCTTTTTATTGCTTCAAAACATTGTTCTTAGGTCGTTCAAGGGTGAAAATGGGTTTGTTTTGAGTTTGAGGTTTGTGTGAAGGTGGGTAAAGGATAAGTTGAGGTTGAATCGTGTTAACTTCTCTTAGTTTTGGTTTGTCATAACAAGCCTTAATGGATGAGCTTTGTGAGATGATGTCCTCAAGGGCTTCATCTAACATGTCAAAGTCATCACTACTAAAAGGTTTGAGGGTCAGGTTACCTTGGAAAAAGAGATTTGACATACTCAAATAACTATGCTTTCTCCAAGTGGCTCATCAGTTTATAAATGTTTTTGTTTTGTTTTCTAATGGATGTCAAATGTAATCTAATTTAATTAAACTATGAACTAATGCTAAAAATGGAAAGTAAAGTAATCTAATTCTATCCACAATTGAAATGAGTGTAAACTAAGTTAAATATAATGAAATGAATGTAATAGAAACTCTACAAACTAAAAAAAGTAACTAACAATAGCAAACAAAAACACAAAAATAGAGAATTTAATATTATAAAATACAATTTGAAATTTGAAATGGGACTAAATCACCTAGAGGGGTGTATGAGTCCCAAATAGGGGTTTTCAAAGGTTTGAATGCTAAATAACAATCACCACATAATACCCAAAAATTAGGCAGAACCACTTGTATTGGGACTAAATCACCTAGAGGGGCATATGAGTACCATTTTAGGGTTTTTGCAAAGATGTAGAAAATTCTAAGTGAAAGTTATGCTTTTTGGTTTGTATGATGTCTAGGCTATGTGAAAATGCAGATTTTAAGTCAATTTCAGTGATGCATGAGACAAAAATGCAACCTATATGCACTTTCACTAATGCAAGATTTAGAAACCCTAGATGCCAATTGACTAATGCAAAATGTAATGCAATGTTAATGCAAGCTAGATCTAGGATGATGATGCACTCCAAATCAGAATTAAGATGTTCTAAATGTAGGTTTACCAAAATGTAATGGTGGAAATAGGGTGCTCCACCTTTTAGGAGATGAAGCATAATGAGAGGTTCCTATTTCACTATTATTACATTCAAGGAAACCCTAGGGATCTCAATTTAGAGGTGGAATGAGAGAGATAGATCTGCTAAAGGGTGTCTTGGGGTATGATAAGAACTAAAGAGGGATCACCACCAAGCTAGGGCTTGGAAAGACAAGTAATATGTAAGACCTAATTATGAGCCTTAATGATATGCAAGACTTGAATACAAGGCCTAGAAATGAATATAAATTAGAACAGATAGTTGAGAAACCATAAATGTGCACCTAGAAATTTGTAGAGGCATGAAGCAAGATTTGAAATGCTAAAAAAGCTAGATTTAGGGAACACTAGGACTTGTACACCACTTCTAGCAGATCAATCCTAGTTTAGGGTTTCTGGATTGGAACAAGAATCTGGCAATGTAGACTTAGAATCTTCAAAAATCTAGAAATTTTCCTTTAGTGGGACTCATACACCACTTATCGCATATCAGTACCATTCTGCTTTTTCAAAAATTCAAAGTCTAGATCTATTCTCCAATCTATACTCTTCCTCCCCAATTTGATTTCTAGATCCAAACCTATAAAAAGACCTACAAAACATAATATAGTGTTGATTTGCTTATGGGGGGTTTTCCTTGGTCAAACCCCTAGTTTGATAATTAAACCTTGATAGAAACAATGTAAATGTGAACAAAAACCCTAACCTTAAGTGTGTCTAAGATTAGGAAATATGAAATGCAATACAACCCTATTCTATTGTGCTAGAATGAGATGCATGAATGAAAATATGAAGATGATGACTCACTTTGGGAGATATCTAATCACACTAATAAGCCAAAATAAGACATGCGTCTTCCTTAGGATGAAATTAGAGTGATAATGGAGGATGTAATCACTTAAGAAACAAGTCATTAGGCTTGGCTTGATGGCTAGTTGCATCTCCCCAACCTAGAATCCATCATGATTCACCATAGGCAACCATAATCAATCCTTGACAATGCTAGATCTTGAATGAAAGTGAGCTTGAAGACTTGCATAAACACTATAATGCTGCTTCAATACTTCAACTTTTCTTGCTACTTGCTCTTGAATGTTCTTGTGTTCAAGAATGCTTGAATGCTTGTGAATGCTTAGATCTTGAATTGCTTTCTCTAGATTGAAAATAACAACTTAGAAGCTTTCTTATATAGGAATTACACCTAATTTACCATTATTTAGATCTCAAAATCTAACATCAACTAAAAATTTGAATTAAAACCTTGAATTTCTTGCTCAAACCCTAAAAAGGGGCCAAATGAGACTCATACACTACTTCTAGCATATGGGTCCCACCTAGGGGGGCTCATACACCCAAACTCATACGCCCAAGGTAGCACATGAGTCCCACCCTAGTTTTTCAGGGTGGGTTGTTAGAAATTTAAATTCTTTTGATGATTTTGTAAGAATTTTAGTCAAAATAAGCCTTGAGATCCAAAATAGAGGGTCTTAGGGCCTATTTATGGTGATTTAAAGGGTATTTAATGCAAGGGTACTAAAATACATCTAGATTAAATAAGAAATTGTACCATCTCCAAGAAGGGAGTACAATTTTCGTCATTGCAAGATCAAGATTAGCTGACCTAGATGATTCACATTGGTTGTTTGAGGAATCCTTTCTCAATCCATTTATATAAGTATTTGACATGCTCTATATGTCTTCTATATCTCCTCTTAGGAAATGTATATCTCCTTGTAGTTGATCTATATCCCCCTAATATTTGTCTTCACTAATTAAATTTCCTTAACCTTGTTTATTTCCTCATTGAGAGTAATATCCTCAATTATTACTTCATCCTTATCAAGATATTTTCCAAGCGTGACAAAAAAATTTCGTCTTGTTGCAGGCTCCATCATTATGGGAAAAAATAATTTTGCAATAAATCACATAAATGAAATCTAAATGATCTAAAAAATTTACTATAACTTACTAGGGCCAAAATAACACCTACTTAGAAAATAAATTTTCAACCTTGAGAGAGAAAGTTTTGGAAACCCTAATTTTACAATAAGTCACTTAATTCTACTTTAATTCTTCTAAAATTTTAATTGTATTTGTCTCTATAAATTCTTAAAAAACCTTTTAAAACTATGAGAAATTCAGTCATATCTAAGAGATATAGTCTATCCAAAAAAATTGGCGGACACCCTAATTTGGTAATAAATCCCTTAATACTACTCTAGTTCCTTTAAAATCAAGATTATAAATGCTTCAATATGTTCTTCAAAAATTGTTTATAAATTAAACAAAAATTCACCAAAATTTAAGAGATATGTGTTGTAGTGTAGAAAAATGTACATCTTTACATTTTCACACCATGTTTGGGTCCCCTTAATTAATTAGACTTAATTAAGCTTTTGATTGCCCAAATTATGCACTCCAAAACCTTATCATTCTCATTTTTCAAAAGGGGAACCTATATTAAACAAATGCTAACATTAATTTAAACATCTTGGAAATTGTGTCCTAGATTTAGGTCCCAAGACCCATTCGCCCAAGGGTGAATGGGTCTTCCTTAAGTTCCAAGACCCAATTTTTAATATGTTTTTGGTGGCATTTTAATGATTCAAATTCTAGTTTCAAATTTTGTCTTTTGGAATCTATTTTTTGGGAAATTAGATAAACACTTATAAATACACAGTTATTTTATCAATTCAAAACATCTAGCATTAAGACAACTTTCACAAGAGCAAATATTATTGTCAAGAGCATTGAAGAGCAAATTTATCGATCATCTACAATAGCAATCAAGATCATATCATCATGTCAAATTTTATGCATCTTCATGTCATGTTTTGGAGCTAACATTTTGATGTAGCTTTCAAGCATTCAAGAATCGAAAAGTGTCAAATCAAGCATCCAATCAAGCCAATTCATACAAGATCCAAGCCTTAGAGAGATGTGTTAGACTTCAATCCTCTAAGGGAAACCATTAAGGGTTTGGTTAGTTGTGACATAGCTTTGTTCATTCATCAAATTCCTTTCATTTAGCATTATATCATCATCAAGGTTTAATTACCAAAACGGGGTTTGAACAAGGAAAACCCTTATTCACCCAAAAACAAACATTTTCCCCTCTCTTTGTATGTGCAAATTTGCAAGTGAAAAAGGATTGAAGATCAATCAAAAGAGTAATTTTGTAAAGTTTTCAAGCCACAAAAACTCATTTATATAATTTATTTCTAGATTTTTGATAGTGGAACCTAGAGGAATCAAGAGTTCAAATCTTGGATCAGAGGACTATGAAATAAGATTTTGGACCCTTGTACATAGACCCATCCACCCTAAGGAAAATCTTTCCTTGTAGGACACTCAAAACTCACTTTTGGTGCTAGATACATATCAATCTTCCCTTCTCAAATTTGCTTGAAAGTTAATATTTATGTTTGTGTTATCCTTAAACTCCACATTTCAAGTTTTACATCATACAATTGAGTTCATTAAGTATTTTATGTTTATCTCCCCAAAGTGTATTTCAGTCGTTTTTGTCATAAGAAAACAATAGATCCTCCTAATAGGGTTGACTCACCTCAAGGTTGAAAGTCAATCTTATCCTTGGGAGATCTCTTTTTCTAATGAAACTAGGAAAAGTGAGGGTGTCCTAGGTCATCATTTTATTTTGGTGAACCCATTTTATCGATCCACTCTATTTCTCTATGTTTCAAGTGTTTCACAAAATAACCTCCAAAATTGAAAAAAATGTCTTGTCTTCACAATGCCATGACCATGCTCTGATACCACTTGTAATGAAATAAATTTCACAATAGAAGATATATTATTAACTACAAATAATTGATAATAACTAAGAATAAAAATCCACTTTGAGGGGGAAAACCTTCAAATATCTCCAATGAGAACACAATTCACAATATGATGACCAAATAAGACTCATTATGTCCTATATATACCCTACTTATGCCTAGGATATCACCCAAGCCGACCTAGATAACCCTATATAATCCTTAGGCTGACCTAAATAACTAGATAATAATATAATATGAATTAATTAAGAGTTAAGGTAGCCACAAGATGACTACTCATAACCCTGTGTATACTCTAATATTAAGGGCATACCACTTTCAAATAGGATTTTAAAAATCCTTCTTCTTGGAGAAGATTTATCTCTACATCTTCATGATGGTTGTAATGAAAAGTGGGTGGTAAAATGTTAAAGAACTATGAGGGGAGAATATTTAGCTCTACATCTTCATGATGGTTGTAATAGAAAGTGAATGCTAAAATTTCAAAGGACTATAAGGATACATTTGATGATAGGTGGTATACAATTGGGCCTTTATTCTATGATTCAAATGATCCAATTTATATCTAAGATTTGAAGACAAAATTGCATGTGGGAAATGTTAGGAATTGTATGTAGAAAATATCAATTACATGCAAATAAAGATTAAATAGAGGAATGAAAAACATATAAATAATAATTGCAAGAGACAATATTTAATGTGGTTCACCTAAAACTTGGGCTACGTCCACCAACAGAGAGTCCAATATTATTATCCAGTAAATCGAACTGATTATAGCCAGTAATCCTTGCAACTCAATACCATTGTAAATGCTACAATACAATGTCCACATAACCCAAACCCTTAGCCTTTTATCAAGACTTACATCGGTTACAAAATTAGGGTTTTTTATGTTAGCCAATAGAAAAAATAACACCTGACGCCTTTATAAAATAATAAAAATCATGAGAGGTTTCGGGGGCGTTGCCCCTCGACCCTGCCCTGTATTGCAACAGGGGGTGCACCAGGGGTGTTGCCCCTTGACCCCGTCTTGGGGGCGTTGCCCCCAAACCACCGTCTTGGGGGCGCTGCCCCCAAACCCCTGTAAGGGGCACTACCACTTGACCCCATTAAATAATTGGGGGGAAACCACACTGATAAAAGTGGGGAAAATTTAACCTCTGAGTTTGATTAGGCTCCATATACCAACAAGAAAAGTGATGGCTAATCCAATAGAAGTAGGTTTATTTTTTATCACAAGTTTGAGTTGTGAAAGTATTGTTACAGTGTCATGTCTGAAGAAAAGTAGAGAACGTATGACATATTCGTAAAGAATATTTTTCTATATTCATTGGTTAAGGTAATTGTAGGAAGCATATTCCCATAATTAGGTAATGAATAATGTGTACACTTCATTTTTCAAAAGTACCTTAGAGTACAACCAAATTGGGTTGAATGATATGAGTTGGTTATTTAGTTAGAAAATTACTTAATAGACTAAGCCCAATCATTAGACTAGTTTAATTAATATATAGTGATGTGTATTTATACAAAACATTGTTAGCCAAGCCTTGCATAATATGTTTAAAAGTGTCATGCAAATATGTTGCACTTCCTATGTGGCTAGAGTTATGCCAAGTGATAGATCTATGTGGTGTATATTGGTTTCTATAATCATGTATATTAGATACAACTAGATGTTAGATGCATATGGAGCTAAAAGGAGTATGTTGGTGTAGATTTATGTGTAGGTCATGCCCAATGCAAAAGTATTGTAGGAGCTATAAATTTTGTTGTCAAAGTTGAATTGTAGATTCTTGAAAATGGCATAAATTTATTAAAGAGTGTGTGAATTGTTGTCCTCTGATGTCTTGTGTGGATCTTCTTATAGATGATGCTTGCATTGATGTGCATGAATCCATATTGCTATTTCAACCATGCATAAAATATATTGGCACTATAGTGTGCAAAAAAGAGAATAATTCTAAATGAGAAAAAATTAATATAGTTGATACAAAAGAGCTTAAATTGTATTAATTTGCACATGAAACATCAATAAATTTTGATTTATAGTGTAATTATATTTATGTGTTCATTTAATCCTTTTGTGCACTTTATTTAAATGTTAAATCCAATTATATCATTTGATAAATATCAAGCACATCCAACTACTCAAGTTACTCTTTGCTTCTTTAAGAAACCCTCTACCTTGAGAGTTTGTGGTGCAGTAAAACTTGAGAGTACATGATAAGAAATTATTGATTAGGGATCTTGTGATTCCTTATTTGACTCCATATTACCCTCTAATATTGGTTCCTCCTATTCTTCCTCACTTGGACCTTCAATATAAAATACTTTGTTTTCATTGCATTTATGTCCCAAACTATATTTTATATCACAATTGAAACATAACCCTTTTTCTCTCTTCTCCTCATTTTTTTGCAGTGTTAATATAGTATTTAGAGGAAGTGAAGGTGTTGAGTATCCTTTTTCCCTTATCCCCTTATCCCCTTGCTTTCTAGGAATCAAATACTTATCCTTTACCCTACATGCTAAGATAAAAGAATCAAATATAAAGCTAGGAATAAACATGCCTACCTCATGTTAAATGTGATACTTGAGACGACCCAAAAAAAATATTTTAAGTTATCCTCTATAATTGTATCCACTCTTAAGGATAAATTTTGGAATTGTTGAATATAATCCTTGACTGATCCTTTTTGTTGAAGTTTAATTAGTTGGCTAAATAAGTTGTCTATCACACTATTGCTATATTGTGATTGTAGCTCCTTTGTTAAAAATGACTAGGAGAAAGTGAGACCCTTTTTATGTCAATGAGTACATATCTATTGATACCGAATGAATTTCTCTAGTTCTAGTTATAGGGAAGCCATTGTGACCTTTTTTCCACTTGGTACTTGTACATTAAAAAGTTCTCCATTTGGTTTATCCATGTTAGTGGATCCTTTGCATCAAAATTGCACATATCCACCTTTGGTATCAAGTTCCTAGATACCATATCTGTATTAAAATTTGGATCAAGATTAGCTGAACTAGATGATTCACATTGGTTTCTTGAGACATCCTTTCTAAATCCATTTATATAATCACTTGACATGCTCTATACGTCTAATATATCTCATATTACATAATGTGTATATCCTTGTAGTCGATCCATATCCCCCCTCATCTTTGTCTTCACTAATTAAATTTCTTCCTTAACCTTGTTTATTTTCTCATTGGGAGTAATATCCTCAATTATTACTTCATCCTTATCAAGATATTTTCCAAGTGTGAACACATTTTTTACCTCTTTGTGTAGGCCCCATCATTATGGAAAAAAATAATTTTGCAATAAATCACATAAATGAAATCTATATGATGTAAAGTTTTTACTATAACTTACTATGTCCAAAATAACAATTACGTAGAAAAATATCCAAGAATTAGTATATTTTCAACCTTGAGAGAGAAAATTTTATAAACCCTAATTTTGTAATAAGTCAATTAATTCTACTTTAATTCCTCTAAAATTTTAATTATAACCGCCTCTATAAATTCTTGAAAACCCCTTTTAAAACTAGGAAGAAATTCAATCAAATCTAAGAGATATAGTCTTCCCAAAAAAATTGGAAAACACCCTAATTTGGAAATAAACCCCTTAATACTTCTCCAATTCCTTTGAAATCTAGACTATAGATGCTTCAATATGTTCTTCAAAACTCATTTAAAATTCAAACAAATTTTTTCCAAAATATAAGAGATAAGTGTTTCAAAAAAAACCTCCAAATTGAAAAAAATACCTTGTCTTCACAGTGCCATGATCATGCTCTAATGCCACTTGTAATGAAATAAGTTTCACAATAGAAGATATATTATGAATTACAAATAATTGATAATAATTGAGAATAAAAATCCATTTTGTAACGCCCTGCCACTGAACCCTAGAGGACAACACAACCATGCCACGAAAATGGAACATTTTTTTTAAAATGAAATAACAATGAACTGCATAACTTAACATAATATGTAAACTAAACTCATTCCTCTAAGGTTCCATGACTGCATTACTAACACAACTATAAACAAGAACTAGAATTATTCCATTAACAAATATGTTTACATGATTTTTCTAATAAATAAGTACATTTTAATCCTCCACATTAGATGATTCGACAATATGAATTTTCATAACATGACATTAGATAAACATCATTAAAGATCATTTATAAACAACTAACAAATATATATACAAATTACATTACATAAGAATACATCAAAATCTATTACATCGTTACATTATTTACAATGATGCTTCCCTAAATACAACTAGGAAGAATACATTAAATTACAATAAATAGTACAACTGGAATACAAGTCCAATACATATACATAAATGACTATCTTCTCGATCTGGATCATGAACTAGAATCTGCTACACAAGGTACAACCTCCATGCACATGAACAAGCAGCAAGGAAAAGCCAATGGAGGAAAAAACACCAACCTCCCAACCATGTGGAACCCTAAGGTCCACCCCCCCGTGTTAGGAGATAACATAAGGTCCCACTACAAACAAACAATCAAGAAGACAAAAGGCTAACAATGGATCCAACGCAACAATGCAACAACATTAACATCACATAACCATAGACATCGCTTTCAAAGGCAGTCACACAACAAAAGGAGAAGGCACAACTAGGAAAAGCTAGACTACAATAGGGAAGAGTGTCATCGCAGGTCCTGGCATGGGTTGTCTTGGCGGTCTCTCACTAGGCCCTGACCGCATCTATGGTTGTCTTGACACTCTCTCACTATACGCCAACCCCATAGGGTGACACATGTGAAACCAACATTACTTTTTTGAGGACAAGGAAGTTGATCTTTCCAACTAGGCCTTCTCTACCCATCCTTAGCCTAAACGAGCACTATAGGCATGGGTGAGACATCCATTATCTTGTTTATGTGAAAATTACCCATCCCTCCAATTCATTATTTAGGTTATCACTAGATTAAGAAACTCTCCAATGGGTTGTCCTGGTCGCCACTTTGGGTTTCAGCCCCCATTGAGATCCACTCCCCCTACTTGCAACTGGTAAACTTTACAAACAAGCAAGGCATTAACTATCTTGCACACTTAACCTAATCACATGAATCACACACACAAAGAAAGGAATTGACCATCTCGCTCACATATCACAATCACAAGAATGTAAACTCAATGCAAGGCCTCTTGCACACATATCACAATCACAAAATACCAACCACTTCCATGTGAAACAACATAAAACTCATGCAAACACAAATAATCCAAGAGTTTCATCACATAGCTTGATATGGGTTGTCCTAGCAGATCTTCCTAGGCCCCAACCTCCAACCTGGGTTGTCCTGATAGCCTCTCCTAATCCTCGATCCCCATACAAACTCATGCAAGTAAAATACTCCCTCCTACCTCTAGAATCCAACCTTAAACCACTTGCAAAAAGAATCCCACTTTGAACCATTTCCAAAATCATTCCAATTTCCAATAATCAAAGACAATATTCAATGCAAATAATCACTTAAACAATACAACCATGAAATAGACATCATTTTGGATTTCATATTACTCATCACCTTAACCACTGAAATCACTTAATCATGTCATTTACTACAATATCGTTTATTCTAAATAACTATTTACATAGTGAATTTACAAATAAACCAATTATAATTATGACATAAATCAACATGCATTAATTAACAAAAGATAGTCTAATTCATTTATCTAAACATATCCTTCAATTGTCTAAAAATGAGTAAATCAATTTTCCCTACTTAATTACCCATTTCCCTTATCTCCATAATCAATTAATTCACAAATCACTCAATCAAATAATCCATATCATAATAATGCTCATAGAACTAACTTTTAAATTAACATCACAAGAGACAGATATAAATCTAGTCAATCCCTTAACGTAAGAATGTAGTAATTAATTTAGATATCTTTACATTATTTCCACCCAACCTTATCTAGTCAACTATATCAATTAACCTCAATCATTTAAATTACATAACCAATCCTTAGTATTTTACTTTCATTCGATATTTACAATCCCCTAATTGTAAGTCGCCTATATGTGAAATAAATCAATTTACTTAATTAATTACTCAATTCACCTATCTATAGATGAAATAAACCAATTCACTTGATTAAATGCACAACTCATTGTCTATAGTAATTAAATGCTCATTTTACCAATAGCTATTCAATTAAAATATTTTATGGAGATAAATCTAGTTACTTGATCAGCTATAAGGCTAAATCTAGGATCGATTGGCTTCTTTAACTTTATCATTATTAAGTCAAGTATAATTTCAATTTTGTAATAACTGGAAAGGGTCCAACTAAATTTCCCTAAGTATTGAGAAAAGCTTTCTTAACTTTTACAATGTTCAATAACAATTAATTACTCAAGAGGGTTAACTAACAATATCATTATTAACTATGTAAACTTAAATAAACTATTTATTCAAAAGATTGATTTAACTCCTTAACGAACCCTAACCCAAGATTTATATATGAGATATATCAATTTACTTTAATTAAATACTCAATCCAGTTATTTATAACAGGTTAAATACTCAGTTAAATAACAACTACCTAGTTCCTTTACCTATAACTGTTTAAATGCTCAATTCATTTATCTGGATCAAATTAGATAACCATTTTAACCATTCTATCCAATTAAAAATATTTTATTTACTGATTTTTTTTTTATTATTTCTTTATTTATCACATAACCTTTCACATTCCAGCAAGCCAATCTTTTACTTTTAACTTTATTTATAAATTATATTTATTATTAGCAAAATACAACCATGGAGGAGCTGCTTGATAGCAGCCCCGAGTTTCAAGTATAAATCAGAAAATATGATCTAGGTATTTGATATTTTTGGAAAGGAGTTAGAAGACATCAAGGCAAAGAAACCCTTTAAATTTATCACCAACTTGGTTTGTAGAAAAAGAGTTATGGATGATGCAATCAAACTATTTTATTGGTTGAACACCCAAGAAGATTAAGCACAAAATGAGAAGATTGTGAAACTCACAAAAATTCAATGGCAGGGGTAAAAAAATAACATGGTATGCAATATGATAAGCTACAGATTGAGAGAAAAAATTTGAATGTAAAAGGTGGAAGGAAACATAGAATTATGCCAAAATAAAGAATAGAAGATTTTTCCAGCTATAGCAGTTGTATTGCCTTGTTGAAATGAAATCGAATTGAGAAAGCAAGAACTAAACAGGATACCCAAAAGAAATGGAGTTTCACTAAATTTACAATATGGGCACAAAATGAATTACAGAAAAATGGCTTTGAGAATCTCAAGAGGATACATTCAATAATTGTTTCGATTCAGGAAATTAAATTAATAGGTAAATGTTTCCAGATAGAATAATCATTCAAGCATTCATTTTCTAAACATAAATAGAATTCAAAAGAACAATGGAACCTGGATTCAAAGCTAGATGAGATGAAAGTCTGGTGTTGAAATCAATCCTCTGTAGCAATAACCTCCTCGAAATCCCCAATCAGTATTCCAAGAAATCCCCAAATTCCCCACCAAAATCTTCAACATAAGAAATTATCTTGTAGACAAAGTTTTTCTTCTCGAAAAAGAAAAATCCCCCCTCCTAAAAATTTCACAAAAGATAATTATTTTCAAAAGGAAAGTTGTTGAAGATTCCATACAAACTTTATTTTTAGAAAATAATTTATTTTTTTAATAACGGTCTGCAGTTGCATATTGTTGCATGCCCACTAGACTGCCATGTGCAGTCCCATATTAGAAATTACATTGAATGCTCTCCTGAGCCAAAATTACACTTATTTATATTCATCATATTATTTTTACTATTTATTAATTACATCATCCCATTATAATATTTTATTTTATTTTAATATTCGTTTCATATTTAATTTATTATAGTATTTCATTAAACTCTTAATTTATCATAAATCATAATTTTTTAATAAATATTTTTATATTAGTTATCAAAGTGCCCTTTTGAATTAATAATTTATTTTATTTCATCAATTAATCAAAAATAGCATTTATTAAGCAAATTTAAATTAAACAAACCAAATATCAACAACAATTACCTAAACCATAACCAGGGTTGAAAGCAGACCAGCTAACCACATACATTAGACGACATTGATGAGGTGATAGACCAGATACTCATCCTCTTTGAGGATGATTGCTAGGGTAGGGGACCAAATGCTATCTCCAAACAACTATTCCATTGGGTTTAAGGCACACTTAGACCTATCAATTTAGGTGGAGTTGATGCCTAGTACCTACAACCTGCAACACACAAAAAAATTGAGCATTTACATAATCATACAATCAGGAACACTGTGAAAAGAAATCACAGCATAGTAGGGTACTCACAAGTGATTAATGCGACATTGTCCCCTTCACCCACACACACAACAGTAAGCACAACACCAAGTAGTCCAACCAACTCATAAATAATCAACTATATGACAGTTAGAATGATAATCACATAATGGTCATGGTAAAATAATCACATACTGATCATAACAATGCATCTATATATAGTATCATAAAACAAATCAACTGCTTAACATCATTAGCAAAAACCTTAACTATACCTATCAATTTACCTTCATCTCCAAGTTCCAAAGCTGACTACCTACACATCCATGGTGAGAATGGAGGGTCACTACACATTTCGAAGGGGAAAACCTCCAAATATCTCTAATGAGAACATAATTCATAATTTGATGATCAAATAAGACTCATTACCTCCTATATATACCCTACTTATGCCTAGGATATCACCCAAGCCGACCTAGATAACCCTATATAAGCCTTAGGCTGACCTAAATAACTAAATAACAATATGATAATTATAATATGACTTAATTAAGAGTTAAGGTAGCCACAAGCTGACTACTCATAACCCTATGTACACTCTAATATTAAGGGTGTCACACTTTCAAATAGGATTTTAAAAATCCTTCTTCTTGGAGAAAATTTATCTCTACATCTTCATGATGGTTGTAATGAAAAGTGGGTCCTAAAATGTCAAAGACCTATAAGGGGAGAACTTTTAGCTCTACATCTTCATGATGGTTGTAATAGAAAGTGAATACTAAAATTTCAAATGCCTATAGGGATGTATTTGATGATAGGTGGCATATAATTGAGCCTTTATGCTATGATTCAAATGATCCAATTTATGTCTAATATTTGAAGATAAAATTGCATGTATGAAAAGTTATGACTAAGCCAATAGAAGTAAGTTTATTTATGATCACAAGTTTGAGTTGTGAAAGTATTGCTATATAGTGTCATGTTTGAAGAAAACTAGAGACATGACATATGCATAAAGAATATTTTCTTATATTCATTGATTAAGGTTATTCCAAGAAGCATACTCCCATAATTAGGTAGTGAATAATGCGTACACTTCATTTTTCAAAAGTACCTTAGAGTACAACCAAACTGGTTTGAATGATATCAGTTGGCTATTTAGTTATAAAATTACTAATAGAATAGGTCCAATCAATAGACTAGTTTACATAATATATAATGATGTGTATTTATACAAAACATTGTTAGCCAAGCCTTGCATAATATTTTGAAAATTTTCATGCAAATATGTTGCACTTCCTATGTGGCTATAGTTATGCCAAGTGATAGATCTTTGTGGTGTCTATTGGTTTCTATGATCATGTAGATTATATACAAATAGTTGTTAGAGACATACAGAGCTAAAAGGAGAATGTTGGTGTACATTTATGTGTAGGTCATGTACAATGCAAAAGTATTGTAGGAGTTGGAAATTTTGTTGTCAAAGTTGAAGTGTACATTCTTGAAAATGGGATAAAGTTATTAAAGAGTGTGTGCATTGTTGTCCTATGATGTCTTGTGTGGAGATTCTTATAGATGATGGTTGCATTGATGTGCATGAAACCATATTACTATATTTTCAACCATGCACAAAACATATCGGCACTATCGTGTGCACACAAGAGAATAATGCTATATGAGAAGACTTTAATAGAGATGATACAAAAGAGCTTGAATTGCATTAATTTGTACATGAAACAATCAATAAATTTTGATTTATAGTGTAATTATATTTATGTGTTCATTTAATCCTTTTGTGTACTTTTTTTAAACTATTAAATCCAATTACACCATTTGAAAATATCAAGCACATCCAACTGCTCAAGTTAATCACTATGAGATCAACACTATAAAAAAATGGCTAAACCCATAGTTACATGTCATTTCCTTTCATCAATTTTCCAAAGTCAATTATATTAGAGTACTCCATTCTTATATTAACCTATGGTATATATTATATTAGTATTTTTCTATATTAGTTTTTGTGAAGCCTTTTAACTATTAAGATTCTTCTACTATCATTGGATTATGTTGTTTTGCACCAAATTTTCTAGCAAAGATTAAATGAGAAGACACACAGATGTGCATAGCTTTCTTTTATCGTTTCACCACAATTATGACATGTAGCACTAATTTGATATCCACTTTGTAATACTCATAATAATTCATGCATTGAATAAATAGAATGAATTTTCCATAACCATACTATTTGACTATATATGATAACATTAATTGAACCCTAATAAATTTGAACTTAAAAATAATTTTAATTAATACAAATCATAATCTAAATTCTATACATGATCCTTTCAAAATGATAGTTCATAAACACCCCAAACTTCTTAAATTTCATGTATAGAACCTAGACTTCATAACTATCTTGGATTCAAAGGATATTTAGAATTTTTAAGGTTCTAATATTTAAAATAGCTAATCTAAAACTGGTACATGGATGAATCAAATTATATTCAAGAAAATCCAAATTTCCAATCCCCATGTGAGTCCAAGAATCAAATGACAAAAATAAATTTATCAAAATTAAATTCAACCTCTAGTCTACCAACTACTTTGAGTCTCTAGAATTTAAATTCAAATATCATATGGATATGAATATTTGAATTAAATGTTACTCAATAATCATTATAGGTATGCATGAGCTCTTTAAATATTACTTAATAATTTATAAAAATCATAAAAATCAAGGTGCTTACTCTAGGGTCAACATGTGGCAAAATAGGAGAAAATCTAGAAAAAATATAGATTTGAAAGAGAATAAAATAAAATAAGTTTAATTCCTTAGAGACAATAGAATTAAAACACATTTCACTACATGGATGTGAGACTCAATTTCAGACATTCAAAGAAATACTTAAAGACTTACTCTTCTTAGACTTGAGACTTTCAAACATTCTTAAGAGGGAGATACGAGGGATTTTCAAATTAAGTGTAAAACAAAACTTCTCCATCCTTAGATTTCTTATAAACTAACTCAACGGATAAGATTCCATGAATTTTGCAGCTTATCACAATCAGAGTTCTTAGTGAAAAAAAAAACTTTTGAATTAAATATCTTAATTAAGCTGAGCAAAGAAAAATAAATAAAAGTCCCAAGCCAACATAGAAAGTCATGAAATCCATAAAAGTACTCTTCGTTTTCTAAAAAAAATTAGAGCAATTTGTGCAATTAAAAAAATGTCATTTTGGGGTGGTGGGTCTAGTTCAATTGGCGAAAGCTTCCTATTGTAGGCAAGCGGTCACAAGGTCTAGTCTACCCACCATCCTCGTGGTATTGGAGGGTGTGTTGTGCCAGCGTCACCGGTCACGTGAAAAAAGTTTAACAGGTGCACTGCAGTTTATAGGGGCACAGATACCCAACCAATTTCTGCAGTAAAAAATAATATTATTTCATTAAAAATATTTTTAAATGCATAAATTTATGATACACATTAAATCAATAACTTATTTTATTACAAGAAAATAAAATTTATTTTTAGCTTGGGACATACAATTAAAATTTAGAAACAATAAATAAAATCATTCTAACTTGAGTGTATTTGTTTTGGTTCATTCCTTTAATTAGACTTGTGTAAATTAATTATAATAATTCTAAGATTAGGTTATGTGGTTACATATTTTATTTTTAAGCAATAAACATCTACAAAAATTTATGTTTTTATAGATGTAAGAATGTCACCATCCTACTTGGAAATTGCTCTACTAACAACCAAATGTCTGAAGTCTTGACAAAGATATATTTGGTTCCACTCTAGAAATGTTCTATTGCTAGCTAGATATTTAAAATCATTGATAAATTTAATGAATTTTATCTTCCATTGTTTTCATAATTGGCTACTAGAGACGCTTAAAATTATCCCGATCAATACTGTACATCTAAATTTGATTACTAACACCATTTCATCTTGAATCACCTCTTTTCGACCATTTAATTAAATAATCTTCATTGTTTAATTAAATTTATCATTTTCTCCTATTAATCAAATAATCAATGTTATTTGACTAATTTATCCCCTTTCATACTAATTTTTATCCTAGATTTAATTAGATAATACGAGCTATCTAATTAAATTTCTTATGCCTTCTCATTTAATTAAATAACCTTAATTATTTAGTTGAATGTCATTAATTCCCCATTTATTAAATAAGTTAATTGTTCAATAAAGTTCCTAATTTCCTCCATCATGCACAATTAAGTAATTCCTTAAATTACTTAATTAGCTAATTTCTCTCATCCTCCCACTTGCAAGGGAATATTCTTCCATCTCTAATGCAAATATCTTGTAACAAATTTCTAATTTTTAGGAAGTATACTTCTTCAAATCAATGTGAGCCATTGATTAAAATCATTGATCCTTGCCAACTTGCATTATCATCCATTGATGGGAATCCTTGATCCATGCCTTATCCTCTTATTGATTTTCATCAATTGATTGATCAAATCAATCTTGACCATTGATTCAACTATTTTTCCTATAAATAGTCCCCATTTCTATGAGAAAAGGATCCACTTTCATTTATATTAACTACACTATAGTGAAATTTAGAGCATTCCAATGAGTATTTTTAGCATTTAGCATCCATTTTAGTTAAGCTTTGCATCCATTTTACCTTATCTTGCGTCCATTTTCATCAATCTTCATTAATGGCAT
Organism: Sequoia sempervirens; assembly: GCA_007258455.2. NCBI lineage: Eukaryota > Viridiplantae > Streptophyta > Pinopsida > Cupressales > Cupressaceae > Sequoia > Sequoia sempervirens. Next base: position 41,857 of record VDFB02224065.1, read on the forward strand.
CCATTTGAAAGCTTGTTTCAACTAAGGGGTTGGGAAAGGGATGACATTCCACATCAATGCAACATCAATCCCCCAATGCGATGAGAATTGAGTCATTTGCTTATTTTTCATTATGCATTTATTTGATATTTCAGTTTTAATGGCTTCTTTGTTTAATGTTTCCAAGAATTTCATTGGGAGCTTGACTTAACTAGTTAGATCTTGGTTTATTTCTTGTGGATCAAGCAGGTTTAGCTTAGGTTATGATCACGCTCACATTTTGGTGCTAGAAGGAGGGCTTTACTAAAAAAAATTCATGAATTTTCTTTGAGTTTTTCGTGTTTTACAGGTTTTAGGGCATGACAACGCAATTGTTTGAACCAAAGCGACATAACTGTAGTATAGTAATGCAATTGTTTGATATATCGACACATTTGTGTGAATTGGAGTGCAATTGTAAATAGTGGTGCAATTTTCAAACAGTGGCACAATTATTTTTTTCTTTTGTACTCCATCTTCAAATGACCATATCTTGGTCATACGATGGCCTTTTTTTGAGATTTTTTTTTAAATGGGGTATAATTTCATGCTCTACGCAATGGTGTGGGTGTTTTTCAATTTTGGTAGAGTTAAGTTCTCCATTTGTGAACCTAAATTCAAATCACATTGTAATTTGGTCTAGGTTGTAGGGTTTTGATGCTTAATCATTTGCCCAACCCTAACATCTTATTGTTTTCTTTATTGCATCTAACATTTGGATCATGGATTGAAAAAAAGTATTCATTAACACTTATCTTGTCTAAGTTTTCAAAGTATTTCTAAATACTTATGAAAAGGATGACCTAAGAGATTTTTTATTCCATGCTTTAGAGTAAATAATTTTCAATTTGGGCTTAAGAACTTATAATGCTATGAGTTTTTTTAATTTTTTATTTATTTTTTTAATTTTAATTTGGCTTAAAATATTGACCCAAACATCCTCACACTTTGATTTGGCATAAAATTTAACAGCACAAATTCACATTCAGTTTTGGTGTTATTAAAATGAACATAACATCTACTTTTGGTGCACTAAAATGAATCAGTGTCTTTTTTGCTTGCCTTGAATGTGTAAATTTTTAGTGTGTATCCTCTTCCCTTGTGCTTCGTGCAATCTTGGGTGAAGAGAAACACTTTAAGTTTACAAAATTATTAAGTCATCCAAAGGCTTGCTATGTATCCTCTCCCCTTGCACTTCGTGTGATCTTGGGTGAAGAGAAATAACATTCCTTTTTTTTATTAGACATGGGCCTACTTATGAGACACATCCCACAATGGAGAACTCATGGCGACCCTAAAAGCATGTTTACAATATATAAGTATGTGAAATCGAAAGAAATAGCATAAATCTGAGGCATGAATGCCATGATGTGCCTAAATCCTTATACAGACATAATGGGTTGTATAAGAAGGGCTAGAGACTTAAGTGTCTCACGCTTGATGCATACCTCAGGTGTTCATAGTGTCACTAAAAAAATTTGTATCTAGAGGCCAACCAAGCTTTCTAAAACATCGTTTAAAGTAGTGCATGGGAGGTGCACCACTCCCAGAAGTTACTTACTACATTCGATTTATAGTTGAGGAATAAATCTTAAGAGTTCATTCTCTTGTACAAAGCTAGGTGTATCAAGATAGTACATTTCCTTGATATGGCCTATTTGACCCCTATATAATTTTGGATTTAAAATCATTCCTTCAGGGGTGAGGTAAGCCTACTAAGAAGTGACATACCTTTATTCCTCTAGCTTGTTAATTAATTGATTTTGTTGAGCCAAACTAGTAAGTCTTGTGGAATAAGACTTGTGAAATATCTCCCATACCCATTGAGTCAGTCAAACACATTTCTTGGAAAATCAAACAAAAAAAACATCAACTTGGTCAAAAATTTCAAACCCTTTGTTTATATGTGAGTGCACTTCAAGGACAATATATTGTTGCATACCCCTAAATATATCTTGTTTTTATCAAAAAAAAATATTAGTGGTTTCCCAATATATTTGATGATATCTCTACTCACTTATATCAAAATTAACCTAGGGAACTATGGTTTAGCTCTTTGATTTCCATAATGTCAAGATTTTGTGGAAAACATTTTTCCTTGTCATAGACATTCTTAGTTTAAACTTAATCAAAATATTTGACGTGGTAAAAGAAATCTCATTAATCAAAGTTTAAATAATTGAACCCAAAAAGCAGGTATCCAAACATCTTGACTTCCAAAACACAAAAAAGAGAAAACAAGGAAATGTATACTTAAGTTGTCTTTGTTAAAACAATTTTAGGTATGGTACCCCTTCAAACATTGTATCAAAGTTCTACCATCAAACAAACATTGGTTTCTTAGGTTTAAACACCCCAAGGGAAAAGCATGTCTTTCAATGTACCTTGATCTTGTGAACAAAGTCACTATTAGGTTCAAGCATTAGGATCAATCATCACATTCACATCAAAACAATTGACATCTCATCTCACTAACAACTTTAAATTTTGGACACAACAACCTCCTAGACTTAGGTTTTCATCAACAAATCACCTATTTTAGCTATATGTTTTGGAAATGAATCCTTTTTCATACATTTAGTTATATTAGCAAATATCTCCTTTTGAACAAGTTTATCCTAAAGTCACAAGTCTACTCTTAGGATTCACAAGTTCATTAGCATCCTTATCCAAACAACAAACATCTAACCTAAAGTCTAGTGTTGTCCAAAATTGACGGTTCTTTATCATCGACATCACCTGCTCCTTTCATCATCCATTAACATCATTGGTCCTAAACACATGATCAAGGCATGGAAGAATCCATAGATATATCAAAAAATGATCATGAAGAAGGCCTCTACATGGATGGTGAATCAGAAACATCCTTTGAAGAGTATGTAGAAATGGATCATGAGGAAGACTCCTATATGGATTGTAAAGCATCAACACCTTTTGAAGAAGCATCAAAATTAGACACATCCTCCATATAAATTGAATAAAGTGAATATGAGGATGTCAAGCATTATAAAAAATCAACAAAGCTAAACAATCTTGAACAATGAAGAAATGGTTTGTCAGCAACAAAATCAAAGCATGTCAATAATACTCCCATAATATTGGGGGCAACTTTATCTAGTGCAAACACCAACATGGGGAGCACGAAGAGTCCTCATGATGAAATGGATACCAACACTCTAGCCATTCATATCATGAATTTTCATCCATGCATCTTTCCACCCACTAATTGGGACAACCACAAGAAAGAGGTCTATATCAAAGAAAAGAGAAAATTATTGAAAAAAAAGAATAGGAAAAGAAAAATGGACAAGAAAAATTCAAATGGATACCAAAGAAAAATAAAGAAAATCATCCCTATCACACTCCATTAGTCAAAGAAACTATGGGAAAAAATCAAAAAGGGAATTTCATCCATCAAAACTATCCATCAATATAAAAGAAAGCTTCAAGAGCAACCTAAAAGGTATATCAAGAAGTTGGTCCCAATCGAATCTCCATATCCACCCATCACTGCTCATCATCCCAAGTTTGGAGAATCAAAGATTCCAAACTATCAACCAATCCATCTACATCTTGTATCCCTCAACACATCCCTAATCATTTAATCTTTAATTGTCAACCCGGGGGTGTCTAAAGCTATCTGCGATAAGAGTTGGATTGGTTTTTGAGGGGTTTGTTGTTTAGTCTGCTTTGATAGGAGTGGTTCAGAGTTGTTCCTTCCTTATCAGTAGTGGCTCTATGCTATTCTATGCTATTCTTCTAACTTCTTTCTAACTTATTCTAAAATATTTAAAATGAAAAGCAAATAATTTCGAAACAAAAAAATTGCAGAGGTAAGTTATATTCCAAGCCAAATCAGACCATGAGGAATGAATGATTAAACTTAATCTAATTTTTAGAAAAACAAGAATCTAACCTTTACTTGAATTCAAAATCTAACTAATCAACAAAATTGAAATATAGTTATTTTCTTATTTCTAGTTCAAAAGCAAACTACTGCATTCCTCATACATCCAATCTGACAAGTATTATCTATGCATATTCCATTAAGAACATCTCTACTTATCAATGATAAACTAACTATTTTATCTGCAATCTAATTAACTGGGAAAATTGAATTAAAGAAGAAAGGATTCTAATTAATCAACATGGTAATGGAATCAAAGATTGCAACAATGCAAACTTAGATTTGAGATTTATTCTAACATTAAACTGATGAAACAATTCCAACTTAAAACAAGAATGAAGATGAAATATTTAAGAAGTGTTGATTCAGTTCCTTTGATGCTCAATAAACTAACTTAACACACTTCATAATATTCACATACTTGTCTTCTTCACACACTTTTCACTTCTTCACCATAGCTACAATATTAAAATAATCCAATATATATGTTTGATTCATCCACAAGCATCAATTAGGTTAGCCTAATTAGATGCAACCCTTATTCATTAAAAATATCAAATGTCAACTTCAAGCATGTAGAAAACATTTTCCAAAAACATTCCAAGCGTGTAGCACGCTACAACATGCCAGCATAGATCTAAGATAGGTCACACATACATACACAACACAAAATTAATCCATTGCAACTTCATCAATACATTAGGTTAGCCAGAGATAGACCTAATAGCAAAATGTAACAACAGAGTAATGGCAACTCACCATACGAGCACTTGAGCACATGAGATTCTAAATATACAAGCTTCCAACATCCAAAAACCATTTCCAAAAACCACAAGCAACAATAATCATCAGCGAAGGATTACAAACCAAAATACTAGAGGATAATAACTGCATACCGGTTTAGATACAGGTCTAGAATACTAGATCAAGCTATAACTTAAACTTGTAATTGCAACTCAAATAACATCGTGACATCAATGACAACAAAAAATTTGTATAATGAGATTTTCTTCTTCATTCTTCCAATAATCTCACCCTTTGTCATTGATGGAAAAATGAGCCAAAGTTTACAAAAAAACCTCCTATGTACAACACACTCTCCCCTTTTCTCTTCATGAACTTCACTCCATAACATTCTCTCCCTTTTCTCCCCCCCTTTGACATCAAGGACAAAGGGTAGTCCAAAAAAAAGGTATGAAAATTGAAAAACACTACCTGAAGGAAGGTGAGTCTTGAAGCTCTGAGAATACCTTGCCAAGTTGTCTTACCATTCTCCCAACTTTTCTTAGCAGATATCAACATTTTTTTCAAAGATTCTAGTTCCATCAAACTTTCTTTTGCATCATCCAGAGTACTAGGAGTCAGATTGATCTTATCTAATTTCTCTGCATTCACCAAAGCCTTGGCAACCAGAGTGTACTCTATTCTCACAAGGTAACCTAACTGATTGAATCTTATGATGATATCTTCCCTCTACTTCTGTAAAATAAATAATTTGTCTCTATGAGTAGAGATACCATTCCAAGTTGTTTTGTCTCTATCTTTGGATGCACTATAGGTACTAGAGACAATAGTCAACTGGGACTCAATGGAATCCATGGGATCTTTAATATTCTATGTGGCATCCAACCACTTTATGCAGTAAGAAAATGTAGTATTTACTTCAAACTCACAAGCCTGCACAACTTCTAGATTGTTTTCAACATTGGTGTGTGCTAGACCACATTTATCATGAAGTTCCAAAAGTATTTTCTTTGCTATTTTCTCTTCAACCTCTTGCCTTATCTTCTCACTTAGTCTAGAGGCATACTCCTTAAAGGAGTCTAATAAAAGTTTTAAATTCTCTATCAGAGTGAGAGATGTATCCATTGATGTACTGGGTGTGGCCTCCTACAAAGCTTTAAGACCATCATCAATAAGCTATGTTCCCTTCTAATGTTTTTCTAGAATTTCTCTTCTTCCAGATGCATGCAATGCATCCCCTAACACCAACTTCTGAACATGAGAAATCTTATCCAAGTCCACATGTTGCCTTGAATCATGGGGAATTGTAGAAGTTCCAAATGAATCATCATTTGGAACCTAGTCTACTTGGATAGCAAGCCTTTCAAAATATTACCATTGGAGGAGGATTCTCTAGAGGGCCTTTGAGATTCTACAACCTGCCTTTGATCTTCTTCATTCTTCTAGGAAGATTCCCCATTTCTCTCTTCTTCCTCCACTTTTTCTCCTTCTCCATATTCTTCCTTTTCAACTTCATCTTTGTTTTGTTCTTCAACTTTATCCTTTTCACCTTCATCTAGCTCTGGAGGAACAACGTCATGCTTTTCTAGTTTAGCTTCTTCCTCATTATGTTTCTCCATCTCTGGAGGATCATTTGTAACACCTATATCTAGAAGGATATCTACATCATTTGTTTCTGGAGGAATGTCTGTATCACATGTACTAGAAGGAATGTCTTCCTTAACCTCTATAGAAACTTCTTCTCCTAATTTAGGTGTAGAACTGGATGGAAGTGCACCAAACATGCCATATTTCTCAGCCATACCTCTTATGGCTTTTGCAGTCTCTTTATTTTATTTATCTACTTCTTGTCCTTTGTCATCAAAGTTTTTAATCTTTTCTTCATTTGGAATATCTTTGAACATACCTTCTTTATAGTTTCCAAATCATTTGGGGTCAAAGAGGAACCAAGTTTCTCAAATGCATCATTTCTAATCTTCTCTTCCAATTCAATAGCTTCTGATCTCCTTTTTATCAGGGCTTCCCACAATTTCTCAAGCACATTGTTCTTTACATAATTCTAACTAACTTCCAAGGTAATGTCATACTAAATAATGGCTAAAATCAAATTTTTGTTGTCCTCTCTACCTACTTGATCATAAATTTCTGCAGTAGGCCACAACATATCTTCAAAGTGTATCAAGCTATTTACCAAAGCCTCCAATCTAAGAGGGGAACCGAGTCTTACCAGTGAGGCCTGTTATTCTTCCTAGTTCAGAGAAACCTCTTTTGATAGCTTAGCCTTCTTTGATTCCAGTTTGGTGTGCACATGAACACCAAAATCTTGTTCTTCATCTTCTTCAGAGGATGATACATAATGAAATATTTTAGAACCAACACTTGCTTCTTGTGAAGCACCTTCACTAGAAGACATGCTTCCTCTCTTCTTTCTTACCAATTTTGTTGCAAGGTCTTCTTCCTCTTCCTATTATTCTTCAATGATGTTGAGATTATTTTCCCTTGTAGCTTTTTCCTTCTTTACTCTCTTGATTGGTTCCACTAAAGGAGTCTCTTTCCTTTTACTATATCTTGTATTGGGTCCAGAAGGAGCCGATCCTTTACCTTTACTAGAAGCACTGGGCTCAACCTTCACTATAGGGGCTATGGTAGGTTTTGAAGGAGTAGTCCTGCCAGATCTCCTTGGTCCTGATGATTCTCTAGCCATTTTCTCTCCCATGGATCTTCCTTGTGCAATCTGCTCATTAGTGAAGCCATACTTTCTAATCATTTCATCTACCTTCTTTCTTATCACAGGATTCCTATGCTCCATGCACACTTCCATAGATTTCTCTTCATAATTGCCTTAATTTCTTCCTTGGTTATAAGATGAGGTCTTTCAGTCCACAAGAACTTATCATGCATTCTACTGGGAGTTGGTGTTACATACTTGTCATCAACTATGGAGCTAATGTTAGGAAAGTAATTCCATCGATCCAACTTCTTCACAACAATATTTGAATACTAGGGCTTTACCAAGAAATCATCCCCAGTGAGCTCATTCTGCCATATGTCTATCAACTTGTTGTGATTGTATTCATTAGTCTTAACTTGAATATACATCTCAGTGTCTTCGATGGGCATAACACCATGAGAAATAGATGAGAAGGTGCCCAGAGGGTCATCTTTGAAAACCTTCGAAGAATATTTCTTGTAGGATGGTTTAGGTCTTTCCGACACATTTACGACTATAGGGGTTGCCATTTCTCTACAAATTGAGCTTAAAAATTTTTAGAAAGTAGAATCACACAAACCCACAATAGTACATAAGAGTAAAATACCTTTTTTGTTCGCAAAAACCAGAATTAGGGTTTACACAACTCACTCTCCAAATCGCCTCAAGAATGATCCAAATCACTTTCCACTTTCTTCAAATGTACAAGTGATCAAAATGCCTTACAAATCCACTTTATAAATCAACAATTTTCCCTAATTCACATTAAATGTGGTAGATTTCAAAAAGCTGATAAAAACCCTCTTCTTTGCACTGAAAAACCCTAATATGCTCTGCAAATGATCATTCCTGCACCTTTTCTTCTAGTTCCTTTTGCATATCCTCTATTTATCCATTCCTTACAACATATCTTTGTGCCAACAGCTGACACACTAGATATCTAGGAGGTTTGAGCAATTTTCTGTTAAAGCTCCCTTTAAGACCATGCTGGGTCTAATTGCTAGATGAATTATCTGCACTAGATGGGGGAACTGATGCATCTGATGTTTTTGTCTCTTCTTTCTTCTTCCATATCTTGTTCATTTCTTGCTTAACCTCATTCTTGTCAATTTTCTTCACTGGTTCATTTTTATTTATCGGATCAGATTGCTTTCCCCCTTTACTTCTGCATACTCTTGAAATGTGTCCAGGTTTGTTGTAGTTGTAGCAAACAACATTTTTCTAATTTTTTTGACCTCCATTAACCCTTGATCTACACTAATTTTCTTTGTTTCCAAACTTATTACATGTATAGCAGTAGCCAACAAAAGATTGATTCATTCTTCCTCCATTAAACTAATTCATCATCTAAGTTTTGCATTCACTAGCTCTATGTCCAACTTTTTTGCATGCAAAACATTGTCTGGAGAAGGGACTAGCATACTAGTTCATTCTACTTCTACACTCTATTTCCTTGTGACCAAATTTATTACATGAAAAGTAAACACCATTGAAGGATGGGTACCTTTGAGCATTTGGCTGTTTGATAGGCAGTCTACTAGCAAAGGTTCTTGGATTTCTTGTATGTTTCTCTTTATTTTGAGTCTTTTGATCATCCACTATGTTTGAGTTCTGCACAACCTTAGAGCTTTCACTGACTTCTATTCCCAAACCACCTTTGTCTTTAGAAGGTTTATGCCCTGTAATCAACTCATCAAGCTTGGTGGAGCTTGTCTTGAAGTTATCTTCACAGAGTTTTACTTTTTACAGATTTTCTTTCAAGTTCACCACCTCTTGTTCAAGCCTTGTGCATTAATCAGTCTTGCTTTGTACCACCGTATTCAAAAAATATTCAATTCTCTTATTTTCCTCCACTTGCATCTTCAATCTAATCTTTGAATTTTCTTGTTTTAATTGCTCACTCACTTCTCTACGTCTTTCTTTTAATTTCTTCAATTTCTCCTTCAATTTCCAGATGCATTCATTTGCCTCTTAAATAATTTCTTTCAAATCTATGTTTTCATTTTTAGTCTTGTCAAGATCTTCAAGAGCAGCCTGAATTCCTTCTTTATCATCCATTTGTTCAATCTCCAAGATCTTCCTCAAGCTGTTAGGCTTCTTTGGAGGAACCAAGCTCTGATACCAATTGTTGAATACCCAAGATACTGAGAGGGGGGGGGGGTAAATTAGTATCTTCTTAAACTTATTGAACAAACACCATCCAAATACTCTAATGCATATAGCAGTAAAGATAGAAAAGAGCATTAAAAAAACATGAAAGCACACAACACATGAACACCAATATTTTTACGTGGAAAACCCAAAATGGGAAAAACTATGATGAAGATTAGCTCACAATATAGTATAACTGGTTATAAGATATTACAAGGGGTGGCTCACTGCCACTACTCAAACAAAAGATACAATAACAAAATGGCTTACAACCAGAAAATGAACTAATAAAGTTACACCTAAAAAGTGCTGATTTAGTTCCTTTGATGCTCAGTAAACTAACTTAACACACTTCATCATCTTCGTATACTTGTCTTCTTTGCACTTCTTCACCATAGCTACAATCTCAAAACAATCCAATATATATGTATATATGATTCATCCACAAGCATCAATTAGGTCAGCCTAATTAGATGCAACCCTTATTCATTAAAAATATCAAATGTCAGCTTCAATCATGTAGAAAACCTTTTCCAAAAACATTCCAAGTGTGTAGCATGCTACATGTCAGCACAAACCTAAGATAGGTCACACATACATTCACAACACAAAATTAATCCATTACAACATCAACAATACATTAGGTCAGCCAAAGATAGATCTAATAGCAAAATGTAGCAACAAAGTAATGCCAACTCGCCATACGAGCACTTGAGCAAATGAGATTCTAAACATACAAGCTTCCAACATCTAAAAACTATTTCCCAAAACCACAAGCAACAATAATCATTAGCAGAGGATTACAGACCAAAATACCAGAGGATAATAACTGCATACCGGTTCAGATACTGGTCTAGAATACCGGATCAAGCTATAACTTGAACTTGTAGTTGCAACTCATATAACATGGTGACATCAATGACAACAGAAAATTTGTATAATGAGATATTCTTCTTCATTCTTCCAACAGTTTATACCCACATTTAAAGTTTTTCTAAGTGTTTCAAGTTTAAATTCTATATGAAGAATAGGCGTCTTCTCATAAACTAGCTCATATGGAGAAAAGCCTGTGGATGTTTTCCAAGTTGTGTTGGATGCCCAAACAACTTCTGTCAATATATCAAACCAATCACTCTTTCGAGATGAAACTGTCTTTGTGAGTATATTCTCTAGTTCTCTATTAGTCACATCCACCTTTCCATTTTCTTGAGGATGGTATGGTGATGACGTTCTATGCCAAACTTAATAATTCTAAAGAAATGCGTGAAGTGTTAAAGACATAAATTGTGGTCCTTGATTTGATACAAGTGTTCTAGGTGCTCCATACCTCTGTAGAATGTTTTTGTATAAAAAATCTGCAACTCTTTCTTCTTTAGTAGTTGGTAATGCTTTGGCCTCCGCCCATTTAGTGACATAATTAGTACACAAAAGGATGTAATGATTTTCTTTTGACGATGGATCTATGGGGCCAACAAAGTCGATTCCCTATTTCTCAAATGGTTCCAATGAAACTTTTGCTTGAAGTGGTATTTCTGTAGAACGTGTAGGACTTCCCATTCTCTGACACTGATCACAATGCCTGATGTAGTGAGCCACATCCTTAGTCATTGTTGGTCAAAAATAGTCTACTCCTAGAATCTTATGTACTATTCTCACCATGGAATAATGTCCTACACCTAGCTCATCATGACATGCCTTCAAGATATCATAAAAATCTATTTCCTGTAAACATCTTCTCATGACATGATTTGGATGCATTTTAAACAACAAACCATTTGGAACTTTCTCTAATTAGTCTCTTTTGTTGTTTAGATGAAAAATAAGGACATTTCCCTATTACTAGATAATTAGCAATATTAGCAAACTAAGGCAATTGAACATATATGGAAAATAGGTGTTCATCAAGAAATGCATCTTTCATTGGTTTGTTATTCCCTTGCAAAAACATCCTAGACAAAAATTTAGCCACTACATTATCTTTACCTAGTTTATCAACTATTGTTATATCAAATTCTTGTAACAACAACAACCATCAGATGATGCATCCTCCCACCACAACTTATTCATCAAATATCGAATAGTTGCATGATCTGTATGCACAAAAGTTTTATAACCAGTAATATAATGTCTAAATTTATTAATGGTATACACGACTGCTAAAAAATCCTTTTCAATAGTGTTGTAATTTTGTTCAGCTGGGTTAAGATTTTTACTTACATAATAAATGGAATGCATCACTCTCGATTCATCCTTCTATCCAAGAACTACTCCAATCACAAAATTAGATCCATCTGCATTTATATGAAAAGGCTCTCCTCGGACTGGCCCAAATATGATAGGTGAGGTTGTTAAGGCTTGTTATATATCATCAAAGGATTTTTGACACATTGAAGTCCAAATAAATTCTTAATATTTTTTTAATAAATTAAATAGAGGAATTGCAACGTTGTTAAACCCTTCTATAAACCTTCTATAATAGCCAACATGTCCTAAAAAGCTTCTCACCTCAGTTTGGTTTCGAGGTACTGGTATCTACATAATAACTTCAATTTTCTTAGAGTCTACCTTCATTCCTTCTTTTAACATGATGTCCTAACATAATTCCTTCAGTCATCATTAATATAATTTTCTCACGGTTCAATGATAACCTATGTTCTTTGCACTTATTCAAAACTTTATTCAAATTATTCAAAGATTCTTCATAAGTTTTACCATGGACTGTAAAATTATCCATCTATCTCTACACATGATGTTGTTAAATATGCAAAAATGGAATGAACAACACATTAAAAAGTTGCAGGTGCATTACATAGTCCAAAAGGAAAGACTCTATAAGCATAGGTACCTCATGGGCAAGTAAACATTGTTTTATCTTGATCTTCCAGAGCTACCTTAATCTAGTTATACCCACTAAAACCATTAAGAAAAGAAAAGTAACTACTTCCTGGTAGTTATCCAATACTTGATCTATAAAAGGAAGTGGAAAATAGTCTCTCTTAGTAGCCTTGTTCAACTCCCTGTAATCCACACATACTCTCCATTTACCATTTTTATTAGGTACTATGACTGGTGGAGAAACCCATTGACTGTCTGAAATAGGATAAATGAATCCCACTTGGAGTAATTTCTCTATTTCTAGCTTCATAAAATCTCTTAATGTAGGGTTAATCCTTCTTCGAGCTTGTATTATAGGTTTAACATCCTCAGTGTAAATGTGGTGTGTACAAATATCAGGATGGATCCCTCACATGTCCTTATAATCCCAAGCAAATGCTTCAGTATTTTTTTCTAAAATTTCTTTTAGATCATCTTCTTGCTTAGTTGATAAGGACACATTAATGAGTAAGGGTATCTTCTTGTACTAAGATTTTCTTAGTCTTATTTTGAAGAGTAGAGGGGTCTCCAATCAAAGAATTTAAAGGACAGGAATGTGGAAAAAGTTGATGAAGTAATTGGCTATGATTTGAATCGGAATTCATGATATCAGTTAAAGGGCAGCGATCTTGAATATCAATAACATCATGAAATTTAAGGTTTCCCTCCTCCTCATTCATACATTCTTCATACTCTTCCACATGCTCTGTCAATGTTACCATGGAAAGTTCTCAGACCCCATCATCTTCTAAATTAAAATAATCAATCCATCTCTGGTTTTCAGATGATAAAGAGGGTTTTGCAGGTGGGTAAAGGGATAATTCTTTCTATCTAATTCCATTTGAAATGGTCATGCTTCCAGACCTACAATCAATAAGGGTAGCAACTGTTGCCAACCAAGGTCTTCCCAAAATGATTGGATAGCCTGTCTTTCTTTGATTACTTTTCAAAACAAGGAAATCAATAGGGTATTCTCATATGTCAATAGTAACAATGACATCCTCAAGGATCCCTTTTGGTTTTACAATTGATTGATCTACTAGTTGTAAAACTATGGTTGTTGGTTGAACATTTGTAATTCCCCATTTGTTGGTTGTTTCAGTTGTAATAACATTAATGGAAACTCCTAAGTCAATAAGGACATTTGGAATTTCAATGCCATTAATGTTAAGGGTAATCACTAGGCTTCCTGGGTCACCATACTTTTGAGGGATCAACTTCCCTAACAAAACATCAGATAGTTTTCCTCTAATTTTAATTGTGGAAGGTAACTTCTTTTTCCTTCTAGGTGTTTTGACACACAAAGACTTAACTATGTGGTTAATTTCTGGGATATCATGAATAGCTCTCAAGAGTGGAATTTCAATGTTAATCTTCTTAAGTTCTTTGATAATTTGGGAATCTACCAAATCATCCTATTTCTCTTCAGCTTGCTTCCCAACCACTGATTCTTGTTGAAATCATGCAGGAAATGGTGCTTGTTTATCAGAGGAAATATCCTCATTCCCTTTCAATGTTTCCTTCATCAAATCTTGTTGTTGTTCATCCTTACTCAAATTGGGTTTTGATCGTACTATTAGAGTTTTCAACTAAATATCATTCAAATCAATGTTGTTTAAACCAACTATATTAGGATCAACATTGTAAGTTGGCTATTGAGGTTTAACATTTTTAGGATTGGGAACTAGTTGAGTTGGAATTTGAGGTTGGTTTACTGCTTCAAAATTTGAAGGTTATATGGAACTAGGAAAGTGTGATTGATTTTGATTCCAATGTCTTCTTGGTCCTTTATTTTTCCATTGAGAATTATTACTTTGGTTAGGTTTCCATTAAGGTTGATTATTTTGCCATTGCTATTGATTAGGTTGCCACTTTGGCTGGTTCCATTGAGAATTAGTCCATTCAGGTTGTCCCCAAGGTGGTCCCTAGGATGTTGTCATAGAAGGAGGTGGAATTAGAATTTGTTGGGAATTCCAATGAGATTGTGGATTCCACTAATTAGAAGAATTCCACTGATTATTCCATTGATTTGAACCCCAATTGGAATTATTTCTAGGATTAGACTATCCTCCAAAAGTAGGGTTAAACTGCCTCTAACCTATGTAGTTGAGTTCTTCCTCTATAGGTGAATACTGAGAAGGTTTCTTCAAATGGTTTTTAATCTCTAGATGGAGATTACTTTTACCAATAGAATGATTTTTCTCACAAATGTCACACAAATCTACCTCATTAAGAGGACATTCCCTTAATGGATGTTTGTCTCTACATTTAGGACAATATATAGGCAATGGTTCTATTGTTCTTTTGTTAGGTTGAGAACTAAGGTGGAGAAAGATATCTGTTTTTAAATTTTCTATTTCCTCCATAACCTTAGAAACATCAACAAAGGAACCCCTATTCTTCTTTCGAGAACTTGGTCTTGTTCTTGAATAGTTCTTGCAAATCTGAACTATTTCTTAAAAAGTGAGTTTATTGATGTCTCCTTTTCCTATTAAATTCAAGGCATCTCTTGAATCATCATCAATCCCTTTTAGGAAAATGGACTTACTAATTTCTTCATCCAACCCATTCCCACATCTTTTCAAAACAAATTGGTATCTGTCCACATAATATTCTAAACTCTCATCTTCTAACTATTTAATTTAAACAGTTCCTCTTTCCTATCCCTAACCTGACAGTAATCTTGGTATTTGTCCAAAAAAATTATTTCCATTTCTTCCCAAGTGTTAATAGAATTAGCATTCAACCCTATGAACCAACACAAGGCCGATTCCTTTAGAGTGGATGTAAAAAGTTTTAACTTTTGATTGTTAGATGTGTAATCATAAGTTTGACATAATACTTTGAACTCAAACAAAACTTGGTCAGGGTCCTCCAAAGTTTTCCCATGAAATGTAGGTAAAATAGAGGTGAAATATTTTTCATAGGTGCTTCATTAGCCTGTCTATTAATGGAAATAGGGAAAGAGAATGTTCTATTAGGAACTCTTCTTCCCTTTCATGCCTTTCTCCTTCTCCTTTGTCCTCCATGTTTTCTGTGTGGTTGGAGACTATTTGAGTAGACGATGATGAACTCATCTAGTGTGTGCTTGAGATCCTTTAGGGGAAGGTATTAGATCTTTTCTTATGAATCTTCCAAACTGATCTCTTTTCCTGTTCATCAACTAACAAAGAGATCTTACCAACACTTAAGGCTTGAATTTTCTTTTTAAAGCCATATCATTCCCTAGCAATGGCACCAAAAATGATGGATAGGGGTCGTTGTTGTCACAGTTCCCTAATCATTTAATCTTTCATTGTCAACTCAGGGGTGTCTAAAGCTATCTACAATAAGAGTTGATTGGTTTTGGGGGGTTTGTTGTTTGTTCTGCTTTGTTAGGAGTGGTTTAGAGTTTTTCCTTCCTTATCAGTAGTGGCTCTATGCTATTCTATTTTATTCAAGATCTAAATTCTTTCTAACTTATTCTAAAACCTTTAAAATGAAAAGAAAATCATTTTGAAATAGAAAATGTGTAGAGGTAAGTTATATTCCAAGCTGAATCAGATAATGAGGAATGGATGATTAAAATTAATCTAATTTGCAAAAAATAAGAATCTAACCTTTACTTGAATTTAAAATCTAACTAATCAACAAAATTGAAATATAATTATTTGTTTATTTCTGATTCAAAAGAAAACTACTTCATTCCTCATACATCCAATTTGACAAGTAATAACCACTCCTTTGTGGATATTCCATTAAGAACATCTCTACTTATCAAGGATAAACTAACTATTTTATATGTAATCTAATTAACTGGAAAAAATGAATTAAAGCATAAAGGATTCTAATTAATCAACATGGTAATCGAATCAAAGATCATAATAATGTAGACTTAGATTTGAGATTTATTCTAACATTAAACTAATGAAATAATTCCAACTTAAAGCAAGAATGAAAATGAAATATTTAACTAATAGGATCACCTTCCTTCAGAAGAGCAGGCCCTGCTCTGCCTCTGGAGGGATCTTAACAACAAAAATGATCAACTTCTTTTTTTATTTCCATTAAATTTTCCCAAAGAGGGGAGAATTATAAAATATTCAGCGAAGAACTGAGAAATGTAATTTATTGAAAATAAAAAACTAATACATTCTACTACCTAACTATCTTGAGACTGGATATATATTCTTTCTTATTTGAAAAGCAGGGAAAAGCGAGAAATCAAAATAACTCTAGATTATTAAAGACATTTTGGAGTGCAGGGAGTACAATCATGAAAGTCTCATGATCATCTTCAGTTGATGTCGAACAGAATTGTAGAGGTGGAATGCTAGAATTGTTGTTTAGCTAAAAGGTATCTTGGTTGAAGTTGATGAGTCATGATAGGTTATCCGCCAATCTCATTTGATAGAAAATTGGTTAGCACTTCATTTGATCAATAAATTATCTTCCAATCATGAGTTAAATATACATAATAATGAAACAATCACAATATTAAATGCAATTTAATCACTCATTCAAAGAAAATAAGCATTTATATAAAAGCATTCACATTCTAAGTCTTCATGCATAATTAATCTCATAAATGAAGTATATAAAAGATAATATCATCAGTTTTTAGTCAAATATAAAGTATTTAAAGTATCAAACTTATAAAATATATGAGGTATTTGCAAGTCATCATCAATTGATAAAGAAGACAAAACAATCTAGGGTTTGCATTCAAGCACCGATATCTTAGCAAAAAAACTCCTCCAAGTAGGATATTGTTGACACATCATGATAGCAACATCTATACCAACACCATTAGTGTCTGCATCATCATCACCAAGTGGTTCAACAGGAGCATAAATTTCAAAAATTAAAAATTAAAAAAATCAAGAAAATAGTCAAGAGAAAAATCATCCTCTAGTGAAAACCACTTTGGTGGTGCTTTGGACAAGTACCATGATGAAAACCTAGCGAACATGTGTCATTAGTAGAATTGAGTATTTATGTGCACCATTTTAGGTGGAAGCATCTTATCCCATCCATAATAAATCTTGCATTCCATCCATCTTATCCATAATAAATCCATGATTGATTATCCAATCCATTTTCATCCATTATGCCTTGCAATATTTGGTTGTAACCTTTTAAACCATGCCCTAACACACTCTAGCCAATATGTGTGTTGCTCAAACCCATGGATTCCAACTTGAAATAAATGTTTTCATTCCCAAATTTGATGGTGAAAATCTAGATTCTTTACTACACACTCTTGAGGCATATTTTAAATCACGGTTTGATTTGATCAACCATAAAAAGACCTAAATGGTTGAGGTTTATTTTTTACACTTATTCTTGGGGTGGTTGTAAAATAATTATATAACACTTATGGAAAGACAAGAAGATATAAATTAGTGGAAAGATCTCCAAGTAGTTCTTAAAGAAATATTTTACCCCTTGGGTATTTACAAAATATGTTCACTCAATGGTTACAACTCAGGTAAGCTTAGGGTCAATCAATTCAATAATATATTAATACCTTTAGTAATTTTTGAGTCAAGCTCAATATTTTGGTTGAAAAAGAAGTAATTGTTAAATTTATTTATGGTATTTCTCCTTCATAGAATGATAAACCATTCAAAGTAAACCAATGGATCTTGCTCCATTGTAAACCATTTAAAGTAGACCATGATATAAAATTATAATGGTGACCTTTAGTAGGCATAGTATGTGTCAAAATAAACTAAAAAAAAGATAAACCAAAATACCCAAATAATAAATCAAAGTAAAAAAGTAACTATCAACTAGCACACAACAATGCTACCTATTCCCCCGACAAAAAGTATGGAGATTTTCCAGATCCTGTACTTTAGTGTGCTTTTTAAGCTTCTGCCTGTGCTTGATAGGCTCATGGCCTTAGCTATGACATCCTTGTTAATTTCAAAGGATATTCCACCAACAGTGACTCTCTTCTCATTCCATGAGCTTGTGAACTACGCTGAGAGCCTCTCATCATGCCCCTGAAGGCATTCCATTAGAGGCACAATGCCTCCCTCAACGCAAATGTACCAAACAAGGGGGTCCCTGTGAAACTCTTCACAAGAACCTGGCTCCATTTGAACTCTGTTGCAACCCATTTTCTCTCCCAACTCATTTTTTTTTAGTCAGAATAACATAGCTAGAGGTAATTCAAAATTCCAATGAGAAAAACACACACCCCAATTATTAGAACTGCCATACCATAACGAAAAATATTGCCTAATTAAGGCAATCATATTTTTGTACGTACTAGTGGTAATTCCCAAAGAGATTAGGGCCTTGAGGCTGAAAAAAATATTTCTTAAGAACCTCAAAGATAATCCAAAAGCCATCATGATATTAATTGGATCATTAATAGCCAAAATTTTGAAGATAGTTTTGGCATTATGCACATTTTCATAAACATGATTATGAAATTGGTACTTTTGACAAGACACCTCATGAATATTTTGAAAAGACCATCTACTCCCTGCAATATTTTTTGACCCCCATCCAAACATCCCCTCGCATCCCTCCACCTCATCATGCCAATGCCACATCGCCATGAGCCCAAGGGGGTAGTACCAAATTCCTAACTCCCATCTAAACTTCTGCCTGCACCCCTCCAACTCATCATGCACTGGCCACATCACCATGAGCCCAAGGGAGTAGTACCAAATGTAACCTGCAATAAAAAAAATGTTAGATTTCATCATTCATAGTAGTGATTTTTTTTTTTTTTTTCTGCAAGGATGATTCATTGTATGTTCATGAGGAAGGCCCCCAATCTTCTCCAACATATAGTTAGTGTCCATGAAGAGCCCAAGCTAGCTAAATAATTAACCACCCAATTTCCCTCATAGAAAGTATGAGTCATATTCTTTTTTTCAAGTTTGTTAGGTAGAAAGATAATATCCAATAGAATGGAGTCTCTTCCAAAGCCTTGGAACTAGGTATGTCTAGCCATTATGAAATACATTACGTTGGAGGGGAGATTCAAAGTGTTTTATTTTTACCACCTGCCCTTGCTAAACCATATTCGACACAAAATCCTTATAAGCTTTCCCTTCTTCCTACTTTCATCTCTAGAAAGTTCTATTAAGGAAACCTTTGAATTGGTTGCCAAGAACCCTAAAAAACTGCCACCTTTTCCCCTACACCAACACCTATTTTTTGTCTATATCACTTTCATATGGCCCTTTGCCCCCCTAAACCTATTTCGGCTATTAGAATTGAGGATCAGGAAGCCTTTGACCACTCCCTTAATAAACCATCCTCGTCCACTTTGATTGGACCCAAAAGGAAGAATCCCCCTGTGACAAGTGAAACCCTTGACAACCATAAACCCAAACCCCTAGAAAAGAAGAAAAAAGGGGGAGTGGGCCTAAGTCAAAAGTGGTTGTTGGGATTTGTGAATTGAAGAACACTCCCATTAAAAGGATTATAAACTGGCTACCAAGAACAAGCCTAAACCTAAAAAGAGAAAAAAGGGCACCCCATGCCATGTGGTGGAGCTAGACACAAACACTAAGGAGGGCGAATCTATTGACAAAGATTCTCATGGGGACAGTACTGTTGTTTCTGCCAATGTGGACTTAGGGGCAGAGCTGACTAGCATCAAATGTTCTAACATATTGAACAAGAACAAAAAAGAAGACCATGTTGATGAGATATCCAATGACTTTGAGCAAAAGGGGGTAAGGAGGAGAGAAAACATGATACCATTGAAGAAATTGAGGATTATGTTGAAGGGCCAAGCCATTTTTCAGAGCTAAAAAATGTTTCGTGAAGATTCCACTCTAAAATATTTTGAAGACCTGGTTGGGAATGAGGAAGTGGAAAAGGCAAAAACTGAGAAGGAGGAGCTCGACAATCTACGGTCTCATGTGAAAAAGCTAGAAAGTAAATTCATTAGGTTCATGTGCTTCACGATTTGGGTCATCATATGTCCATTGTTACTTTGTCTGATGTGTTGCACAAGGAGGTTGAAAAATGAATGCTGATGAAGGACCTAGAAACAAATGGGTGGGTGATGAGATTCTAGATCTCCTTTTTCAAGAGTGGGAAGGCTTATCAAAGTAATGGGTTGGGTGTGTGGGTGGGTTTTTTGTTTGTTGTTGATTTACTATTATTGTAAGTTTTTGGTGTAGACCTAGGAGACCTAAACTCACTCAAAGTGTCAACCTACCTTCAAGAGGCATCTAACAAGATTAAAAAGGGCCTGCTATACCAATCCAAACAATTCCCAAAGTTTGACAACAAATAGAAGTAGAATTTCCCACTTTCACCCTTGCAACTCTAGTAGCAGTGCAAACCCAGTTTTAGGCCCTTAACTCCACTTACCAAAAAAATTATCAAAAAAATTGTGGATTAAGGTACCCTTTTCCCTGTTACATAACATATATCAAAACCAATACCTACTCCTTTAGACCAGATCAGAGATCCAATAACATGCCACCGCTTAGGGCTAGTAAATTACCCCTCTTTTCCAAAGGAAGTACCTTTTAGATGCAGGATCTCCTCTCAAAAACCAAAAAAAATCATTAATCATGATGCAAAGCCACCAATTCCATGATCATTTTTCTCGTACAAGACCATTACCCTGATGCCCCAAGAAACCCTCCTTAAACATGTAAAAACTAAGGGTTTTGATGGAATTCACAATTCCAAAGCTTCCCAAATATAGTCAATGATCCAAAAATCTCCTAATACCCCTGTGCAAACTTAACAAACACTCACAAGGCCATTAACTTCATTAGTTTTCAAAATCACTACTTAAGTTTCTCATTTCCATGATAAAATCATCACTATCCAGCCTAGGGCATCACTCCATTATCAACTTAACTACCACCCTCACCTTCCAAAACATAGAAAAATCTACACTACCATATTACACACCAATCCACTAGGTTATAGTGCAAAAACAATGGGTGGATTGGTGGGAATCATTATAATGTGACCTTCAAACCCTTAAAGCTGTGAAACAGGGCAGACCCTGTGTTCTTGGAGTTTCTTCTACAAAATGATAGATTAGTCTTCCAGAACAAAAAAATGATGTGTAAAAACATTGACTTTGAAAACATGAAAGTTTTTAGACCATACCATACTTGTATGGGTTTGTACCAAACCAAAAACTCAGGAAAATTTTGGAAAATCACAGATTTGGCATTGAACAGAGCATATACTCCTCAAAAAATGCATTCATTAACCCTTGATTTGGGCTTGCGAGATGTTCTTATACATTTTCAACTTCAATCAACCCCTCCAATGTGCATAAATACCCTTAAATTTTTTTTAAATGCTAATGACTCATCAAACCCCCAAGTTGGCAAGTTTATAACAACTTTACAATTATTATGCAATTTTGCATTTTCAACAAGAATAACTTTCCAAGCCCCTTATTATATTAAAAAAATGGTCTTGATGGACCTTATTAAAGACAAAACAAAAAAAACCAACACTATCCTACTTACTACCCTCCTTAAATGTCTTTCAAGACCTCAATTTCATTATTAAGGTGTAGGTGCTCCTGCACCAGTTTTTGTTGTTTATCTATTGTTTTCACTACTAGACTATTTGATGATGGTTTTTGTTTTTTGATCCTTTTTGACCCTCTAGGCTCCTAGTGTAAAGGGTATTGCACCATAAAAATGCAACCTACTTTATCAAAAACAATGCTACCTATTACTAAGGTTTCAAAAATAATAAATATTTGAATTTGGAACATTCTTGGTTTAGGAAAAAAGGATACATCCCATTTAAGAAAATTTATAGATGAAAAGGGATTTTTTCAATGGAAAATGGTGTGACAATTGTATGCTATTGAGGTTGATTTAGATTTCTAATATCATTCATTAAAAATGCATGTTCAAGTGTGTTATTTGAAGGTTTGAAAATGCATGTAGATGTTTGATGTTCATTTTTATGTTTTAATAGAGTTATTTAAAGTGCATGAAACTTGTTTACTGTGGAAGGCATCCTAGTCACTAAGTGAGCCAAAATATATAAACCAAGATTTATTCCAATGTAGGATGAAGTCACTTGCTCCTAATGTATAACAAAGCATAAAATGAAAGGGATGGAAGAATGAAATAATAAAGTGAAAAATGATAAGGAATGGATGAGGAACTAAAATATGGAAAAGTTCAATTTATTATACATGGTTCCTATGACGTTTTCACCATGGTACTCGTCCAAGGCACCACTAGGGGTGGTTTTCACTAAAGGGTGATTTTTATCATTATTATTATTTTGTTTATCAAACAAGACACCTATTTCCTAGGTTGTCATCATTGTGACTAATCCAAGGCATCATAGGTATGGTTTTTGCTAGAGTTGATTAATCTTTTGAATTTTAGGGGTTGCTAGCTACTATACTCTTGAACTACACTTTACAATGATGACATATGGGCCTAACCAATCAGGTTCAAATTTAACTTTCTTCTCTCAATCTTGAAGATTTATATAATTTTCCTTAAGGACAAGATCACCAATACCAAACTCTTTATTATTGAGCTTCTTGTGGTAACTACAATAAAGGAAATTTAAGTATGACTAAATGTGATTAAGGGCATTGAGGCAACTTTCATATAAAATTTATAATTTATGAAAGCATACAAATTTATACTCCTCTTCATCAATGATGTGTTGTAAGGAGACATAAAAATATGGAATTTCAATCTCAATTGGTTAAATGGCTTCAAAACCAAAGAAGAGGGAATATTAAGCCGCACTAGTTGGCATGCAAATGCTAGTATATATGCCTATGGGGTGGGATTAAATTGTAGGGGGCAGCCAAAACCAATACCATTGATTATCTTTTATGGATTTTTAAGACATTTTTATTATATGAGTTCATGTTGGTTAGGGTTTATTGTGCGACCTACACAACCCCACACATTCCACCATCAAAGTGTAGGTCATGAAATAAAACCTAAACTACACTTTGACACCATTACCCACTACAACATGTAGTGCAAGGAATTTTGCCCGTGCTACATCCCACATAGTTACCCTATGCATTTAAAGAAATTTTTCCTGATGCACATATACTTTACACAATTTACCATTTTCAATTTGGGAATTTTTTCCTAAAGTGCATATCTTTGCACTACCCAAGTGCAGTTCGAGGAGTTTTTCTTGACCTACACCAAAATATTTTACCCAAAGTTCAGTTTGAGAATAAAACCTGAACTGCTTCTTTTTATGTGAACCTTATGCAGAGGTAGAGAATTTATTCGATCTTGCATCCAATGAAGAAATATTCATGTCTAGTTCGAAGAATTTTCTTTGAACTACATGTTGCAAGATGGTGTGTCCCTTGGTCTTCCTTGTCCAACACAATGCTTGGGTTTGTGACATGGTTTAATCGCCTCCTGTGGATCTTATTTGAAGCTTGTATCAGGCATTGACAAGTTGAACTTTTGGTGCAACAACAAGGCCAACAATTGGTATTAGAGCCAAGGTCATAGGTTCAAACCCCTCACTTGTGCTAGAGGGGATTGTTGCAAGATGGTGTGTCCCTTGGTATTCCTTGTCCAACACAGCGCTTGGGTTTGTGACATGGTTTAACCGCCTCTTGTGGATCTTATTTGAAGCTTGAATTGGGCATTGACAGGTCAACCTTTTGGTGCAACAACAAGGCCAATACTACACACCAATGCATCAGAAATGTAAAAGTGTAGAATTTCTCTGACACTACACGTAACTTGCAAATTTATCTAACACTGGGGAATTTTGAAATTCCTTTTTGCAGCTTCATCATCAATGTCTGATCCTTCACCAAAGAAGAAGAAAATGAAATACCAATACCAAGTTGTGGTTCCAAACACATTAATTGAATCCAATGTTGATCAAATCTGAGATACTAAAATTGGACATGTGGACATGTCTGAATTCTTGAAGAGGGTGAATAAGCAACCAATTGATGCAAGCATGAGGTGTGTTGTTGAAAGAAGTATCCACTTGGTTTCCTCATTTCTAGTATCAGCCCACAATATTAAATCTATACTTGTAGTAGGTTCAAATTTCCACAAAGAGACAAAGAGTGTTAGAGATGTCGATGGGAAGGTACTCATAAGATTAGATGATGAGTTATTTAAAAGATATTCATGTGTCCAAGTATTAATGAATATGTTGACCTTACTATGGAGTTATCACAAAATTTCTATGAAAACAATCTTCACAAGTGAAAAAAGACTATTAACACCCAATGGCTCAAGTCTGCTTGGTCGACTATTGCTAGGTGGCTTAAGAATCTTCATCATAGTGAGTTCATTGAAGAGGTAAATGATTTAATAACTCTTCTTAGTAGAGTTAAGGGATTATAAACATCCACCACTTTCCAATAATGGATGTACCAATACATTCATGTCATAAGGAAAGGAAATCAAAGAATCTTCTAGGGAAAAAAAATTAGTGATGACATTTGTGAGCAACTTTCTAAGGCTTCAAATTCTCTAAAGTTCTACATGACTTTGTATCTAGTCTATGATGCTGCATCCATGAGGAAATTTCTAGGGTTGTCTTCAGAGGGTGAAAAGAAGAAAGTTCTTGTTTATGAATACTATTCATAATTGACTTTGAAGTAAAGCCTCAAGTATTTCATGAGGGTTAATTATGCCTTTTTCTATCCATACATATGCATGTTAATTGATAGCAAACTTTAGAAGAAAAGGGTGTCAAATGAAGCATGGAAAATTGTTAAGAAGTTTGGTGGCATGTTCTTACTATAGACATCCAAATTTGATCGATCCCATATGATCAAATTTACCTCTTTATTCATCCATTCCGTCAATATTAATTTATTTTATTAATATTGCACTTCCTACCTAAGGTTCTTAAAGTATTTAATTTAACAATTAAACACTTTATCTTGTACATTTTTCCTCTCTAAATTAAATAAATACACCAATTTATTTAATTTAGTTATTTTAACCTTTTGAATTAAAATCAATTTAAAATTCTTCTTTTCTCTCTCCTTGTCACATCCTCCATAATCCCTCTCTAATTTTGATTAATTTAATTAATTCATGATTAGGATGTGCATCCTCTTAATCAAGGATTAATGTCACATCCTCCTACATTTTCCACTTGCCTCTAATCTTCCATTAATTATCTTAATCAAGTATTTGCACAACCTTAATCAAAGTCATTAGCCATTTTTAGCACCACTTTTTAGTCAACCTTTTCATTTGCCTTTCTTGGCATTGACCCTCTTTCCCATATGAATTTTTAATTCACTTTTATTCATCCGAGGTCTCTCTCCTCCCCATGTGAATTTTTAATTCACATTTTATCCTTTCAAGGCTTCTAGAACATTTGACTTGTCACCTCATACACATGTGACCAATTCCCACCTTTTTGGAGACCCTCTCTTATCCATTAGATTAATTCACATTTATTTCTCCAACCACTTTCTCTTTTCCCATGGAGATTTTTGAGGAATTCCAAAATTCCTCAAATGTCACTTTCATTCTCACTTGGGGACAAGAAGTTCCTTTTTGAGGAAATCTTCTCACTCCTCAAGGTACTTGGAAGGTACTTGTCCTTCCTCCACATCATGTACTCTCCTTCCACATCACCTCCACATCATCTCACCCTTAGCCACTTCACATTCCACATGTCAAAATGTGAGAGCTTGTGAGTCCTCAACTCACCTTAGCCCTTCATCTTGGCCTTGTTGGATAAACTATTGAATTCTCTAGAGAATTCAAATTATTCTATAAATACCCCCTCCTCTAAGGCAT
Organism: Sequoia sempervirens; assembly: GCA_007258455.2. Taxonomy (NCBI): domain Eukaryota; kingdom Viridiplantae; phylum Streptophyta; class Pinopsida; order Cupressales; family Cupressaceae; genus Sequoia; species Sequoia sempervirens. The sequence continues at coordinate 67,997 of VDFB02224065.1, forward strand.
TTGAAAACACTTAGTCATTTTGTAACTAAATACTGTCATTTTGTGCACTCATCTAGCCATCCATTTTATCCATTTACATTTGCATTCAACCATATAGTTAAATCTTGCATCCAGCTACATCAACAACCATCTAAGGAGCATATAAAGTAATCCAAAATCAAGGGCCAACCAAGGAGTCTCAGCTCTAAAAGAGAAGGTATAACCATTTTCCATCATCTTTCATTTTTATTTCTTTACATTAACAAATTTCTTAGGCTAATCTTGAGGTGTTTCTTTGTGTTTTTCCATTGCATTTCAGTTGTTTAGAATAGGTAAAACATTTAGATATCACACTTACAATTTCCCACCTTTGCATATATCAGAGTTGGGTGCTTTGATGGACTTCCATATATACTCCCCAGATATTGTAGTGATAAGATTGTGCTAATGGAGCTATACAAATAGATCATGATTGTACACAACAAGCAAGATGAGTTACACAAAGTTGGATTCAAATTTCCTCCAACCATTGGAAGATACTCCATCACTACTTCTCCCAGAGCCAAATCTATGGAGATGAAGATGCAATGGTAACAACGAAAGACTATAAAAGGAGGCATGATTTTGATTACAAGGGAGTGAAGGAAAAACTTAAGAAAAGCTACACTCATGTGCACAAAGTTGAAGAAATATGGGTTGAGTGAAAAATTGATGAAGATGTAAGGAAGCTTGACTATATTAGGCCTACTTTGGAGCAGATTATAAACCTTGATCTTGTTGAAATCCCCAGATACATGGAAGATAAAGATGAAATTCTTGATCTTGCATATGAAGAGAATAAGATTGCTGACACTCCTTTGTCGCCAATCCAATGGTCTTAAAAAGAGATGATTTCCATAAGGGAGATATTTCACCATGTTCTTGAAAACAATAATGTTTGGCTACAGATTAAGGGAATTAAGTTAAAATATTTCAATACAATATCAAAAGAGGAGGAAACTAAAGGCCTACTGGTAAAAATAAAGAAGAATTAAGGAAAAAGAATAAAGATGATGCTCCAAGTACTAGCAAGGTACCTAAGTTTATTTTCACAATGAAAGGAGACAAGAGTAAAGAAAAGGAATGGACATCCACTCAAGGTGAAGAACAAGGAGAGGAAAATCCAATTAAATAAACACAAGAATCCCCAATCACTTCGAAACCTATGTCTGCACTAGAAGATTCCCCCATCTCTTCCTCTCCTATAACTACTATGTTACCAAGTCCCACTCCTCCCGCTATTACAAATGAACAATATTTGCATATTTTTTCCACCATATCTGTTAATCTTATTATGTCAATTCAGTCAATGCATTCATCACCCACTAGTGAGTCAATTTTTGAGAGTCCTCATAATAATATTGAAAATAGTTTTGGCCCTTTATCTTCTTTGCCTAGTTTTTCTTCACTTGTTTTTTATGTGTCCACACAATCTAACTTTGACAAATTCATGTATGATTCCACACATAATGTGTTAATTATGGAAATTCCAGCTTTAGTTTTAACCCATACCCCACCAATTATAACCACCATTGTTGTAAGTACAACTCCATCAACACAAACCATGGTGGTAGGTACTGAAGGAGATTCTTCCACTCTCCCTCTATGGTTAGCATCATAAACACCTAAGAGAAAGAAGCAAGTTGTATCTCTAGATAAATTCGACTTTGGCCAACTAGTTCTTGTGAAGACCAAGACTACAAAGAAGTCCAAAACTCTTTCAAGGGCGATGGTTGATAAATCGGGTTATAAGTATGTTGTGGTGGCACAACCTCCCCTAGAAAAAACTACTAAAGAATTTGATGTGTTAGATTATGTGATCACCATATTAAAGTTGGGAAAGCAAACACATGAAGGTGCAAAGGAATATTTGTGATGCAGAAGCCTCCCTAGTTCTTGGCAATCTTGCATCAACAGAAAATATTTTCATTTCAGTTTTTGAGTTCTTGTTCAGTTCAAGTTGGTCGATTTAGTGTTTCATCATATTTTCTCACTAGACCCTATAGATCTATGGTTACATTGTGGACATGTTCATTTTCCTTATTCCAAGATTTGAGTGCAATTGGATCATTTTCCGGTAAGTTATCGCTTCCGGATTACATGGCAATTTCTTGAACCAGCACCAAAATAACTTCAAACCTAACGACTAGTTTGATCATTCATGGATCTTTCCCGTATCTTGTGGATCTCGACGGTGTGATTTGAATTATTCTATGGAGTGTACTCGACCTTAATTTAGGTCCACACTTCATCATATGCATTCATCGAGGAGTAATTCAACTTTGAGGCTGACATATTCATGCACACGTTACATTTTCTTTAATCGAAGATTGTAATAATCCTTGGCCAATGCGGGTGATTCTAGATTGCTAGATATGATATAAATCATTGTAATAGATCATTAGGAAGGTAAATTTGAGAAATACAAGATTTCATCTATAATATTTTTTCTCGCATTTATGAGCATATAGGAAGATGATATTTTGAACATGTTGTATCAGGCCTGTGAGTCAAATCTATAAGCCTAGATGTTGTTGGATGTATGTAATTGAATTTTTTGTTAATGAGAATGTTTGAACTTGCATTTGCCTCCATATTATGTGTTTCTTTCATTGTGTAACTCTTGTTGCTAGGTCCAGATTGTTCTCCTTGAGGATCCCTCCTATCGAGGCTGCACCAAATTGGTATCAGAGCGAGGTTCGTTTCGTGAGAGATTGTAAAAGTTTGTGGAGTCCTATTAAAGATTTTGTTGTCAGGTGGCAGATTGAGGATCTGACATGCAACTATAGAGGACTTGTGTAAAGATGGCGGGAAGAAGAAATTTTAGAGGAAATGGAGCGTGTGGAAATGCAAACCCAACCCTAATGGAGACGTTGAGAGGAATTCTTTCTAGGTTAGATGCAGTCGAAATGGCCCAGAGGAGAGGTCGACCAGTTGATGATGTGAGTGATGAAGAGGTAGAAGTTCATGAAGAAAGGGAAAGAGAAGATCAACTTGGCTTGGATCAGGGAGAAGAGAGGTTCATAAGAGCCTTAACCAAAGTGAATACCAGGCCACATTTCAATCCACCAGATTATAGTGGTAAGTTGGATTTGTATGAATTGCTTGATTGGATAACAAAGATGGAAAAGTATTTTGATTTTGAAGGTACCACTGAACTAGATAAGAAAGTGAAATTCACTTGTACAAAGTTGAAAGGACATGCATCCCTTTGGTGGGAACATTTGCAGATAGATAGGCAAAGAAGAGGAAAGGAGAAGATAAAATCATGGGATTAGATGGTGAATAAGTTGAAGACAAAGTTTATGCCTACAGATTATCATATCAATTTTTTCTGGAAGTTGCAAAATTTGAAGTAGGAGTTAAGTGTGACAGAGTATACTAAGGAGTTCTACAAGTTGAACATTAGATCTAGACATTCAGAGGATGAGATCGAACAAGTAGCTAGATATTTGAATGGTTTGAAGCCATCTATACAAGATGAGATTAGTTTGATCAAGTTGTTGAATGTGGAAGAAGCATATCAATGTGCCCTAAAAGCATAAGAGAAGTTGAATAAAAGACATGAGTAGAGACAGAGAGGAAGAGGTGGAAGATTTCTGAGAGGTTGAATTTTTACTAGAGGATCAAGAGGAACTTTTGCATATCAGAATAAAGACAAGGAAGTTAGCAAAAATGATAATTCATGCCGCAGAGATGATGGAAACTCTTACAGGAGAGGAGGTTATGGTAGTTACTGAAATTAAGGTTATAAGAAGGATGAAAAAGGACAAGAGAAAAGAGTATTTAGGGGAACTTGTTTTAAATGCAGTGGAGAAGGACAAAGAATTTGAATGTAATCAAGGAGAGACATGCATGAAGAATAAGAACAGTAGAAGGATAACCTTTGTTGAGGAAGATCATGTCGGATCATCTAATAAATTAGAAGAAGTATTGGTGAATAGAAGAGTATTATGTGAAAGTGAGTTAGAGCAGTAACTGGTGAATGTTGCAATGTGATTGTTGACAGTGGAGGCTCTGAGAACCTAGTTTTTGAAGAAATGGTGACCAAATTGAAGTTGGAAAGATTGAAACACCCGAAAACCTCTCAGATCGCATGGATTGAAGATGAGCATAAGGTACTAGTAAGTGAAAAATGTTTGGTGAAATTGAAGATAGGAAATTACCATGATGAAGTTTTGTGTGATATCATGCCTATGGATGTATGCCATATTTTTTTGGGAAGACCTTGACAATATGATAGACATGCTATTCATGATGGAAAGAAGAACATATATACTATTGTTGCTAATGGGATGAAGCAAACTTTGTTACCATTGGAGGATGTTCCTAAGGTTGAGGTTTGTACGAATGCTAGAATTTGTTTGGTTGATGGAAGGATATTTCTAGATGGAATGAGACATAAGAACATGTGCTATGCCTTGGTTCCTAAGAAGACTGAAGACTTGAAGCATGTAGAAGAACAACTGGAAGAGATAAAGGAGTTGTTAGCATAATATGAAGCGATCATTTCATATAATTTACTTGATGGATTACCACCTGTGAGGAGTATTAGTCATTGCATGGATCTGATTCCTAGAGCTAGTTTGCCTAATAAAGTAGCACACTAGATGACACCTACATAAAATGAAGAGTTGAATAGACAAGTGCAATAATTGTTAAAGAAATGTTTGATCAGAGAAATCTTAAGTCCTTGTGGAGTACCTGTTGTGTTAGCACCTAAGAAAGATGGATAATGGAGGATGTGTATAGACTCTAGAGCCATAAAAATTTCCCTTGCTCTGGATGTATGACATTATGGATTGTTTGAGTGGAGCTAGATACTTTACAAAGATAGATTTGAAGAGTGGATATCATCATATCAGAATCAGAGAAGGGGATGAGTGGAAGATAGTGTTCAAGACAAATGAAGGATTGTACGAGTGGTTGGTGATTCCTTTTGGACTAACAAATGCACCAAGTACTTTCATGAGGTTGATGAATGAGGTATTGAAG